>BQKN01065383.1:367379-405612 GCA_022839385.1 Asparagus kiusianus
ATTCTATCCAACCCAAACAATATATTATCAGTTCTAAACATGTGAGATAGTGTAAAATTCGTATAAAACATGACTCATGAGTCGACTCAGCAGAAACTTCTGACAGCGGGACTCATAAACTCATGAGTCGACTCAGCAGAAAACCCTCGATGAGTCAACTCATGGTCTGTTATGAGTCGACTCATGACTCATGGGTCGACTCATAAACTGATGAGTCGACTCAGCAGAAACTTCTGACGGCGGGACTTGATATCATGAGTCGACTCATGACAGTCATGGGTCGACTCAACCTGATGAGTCGACTCATGATGAGTTATGAGTCGACTCACGAGCTAAAAACTAGATTCTTCGAATCTGCTGCTCGTCGTCTCGTTCTACGCTTCCACTATGCTGATTGACACCTCCATAAATTATCAAAATGTACGGGGTTTTACAGTATCAATAAAAGTGAAGAATAATATAATGGTAAGTAAAACCATTGTAAACTTATATAAACTATATTAATTGGGACATCCTTAGCAAGTCCCACATCATTCACAAAAATATTAGAGTGTTTGAACGGAGTAGCATGGGGCTCAAGTATAGCATTGGTTAGTCAGTCTTGATATTGGTTTGAGGCAAATAACACTCTTCACTTAGTTAGTCTCACGACTTGTAACACACCAAAGAGCTCATGAAAAATGGTGCCAAAACAATTTGCCAACTGGAAGTATCGAACTAAGTGCTAAACGGGGCTAAGTGATACATGGTCTGAGCTCGGTGGGAGACACCTCAAGAGTCCTAGGAGCCATCTCTAGAGTCCACGTCACTTGGCGATAATAATGGGATGTGTTAGTTGTCATGTTACGATGACGACATCAATTTTGATAGTGGTTTGAGTGAAATAACGTGATACACTCAATGAGTCTCGCGGCTTGCAACGCCCTAACTGGCTCGCAACCCCGGGGCATGACTTTAATAATGGGTAATTCAAACTTATTTAAGGTTTACTCCAATATTAAACTTAACAATAACTTATATAGCAAACTATTTCTTTCATGGAACAAGCTTAATAATAAATTATATCTTGATAATTCAATAAATCAAAAACTTACACTTCCGGAAAAAATAGCTGAAACATTAACCCTTCAATTAGTGGCATAAAAAAGGAGCTTCCATTTCTCCAATCACTCTGAACGTAACAATGTTCCACAACATTTCAAACTAGCTGAAGGACCAGAGTTTATGATTTAATAAGCCCCGATCAATGAAGTTTTTTTACTTTTGACATTGAATCAGCTCGGTTTCTCAGTGCAGCACTAGCCTAACAACAACTAACCCAAATTACACTCATAGGATCCGGGTGACTATATACATGTAATAGGGTAAATATACATCTAGATTATGCATAGTGGAAATAAAGTTAAACCCTAGTATGCTTTCTAAAAATAGAAACAAGTTTAGGGTTACTGATTTAGATCTTTTCTGTAGGATCACCAAGTTTTTCTTGATTAATGATCGGAGGGGAACCACACCATGCAATTGGCAAGAAGCCCCGCATATTGCTGCATAAACCACGAATTTGATTGGTGAAGGAGATGAACGGATTTGTGAAGGTTTAGTCTTCTCTTTTATTCTCATTGTGAAAACCCTATATCTATATATAAAGGTTTTAGAGATAGAATTCTGTACATATTAGAATTGTGAATATCTTATCTCTAAGATAAGATATCATCCACCCACTTATTTGGGTGTCTATCTCATAATAATAACCAATATACTCTCACTCACACAATTGAGTGGGTGCCATCCGTTACTCCCTGAGTGGATTCCCTGAGTCCTTGACACCCCGAGTCAAAGTCTCCCTGTGAATCTTCTTCTTTTTTAAATCCTTATCAATACATCATTAGTGTAGCATGGATTGTTCATAACTTGTAAGCGGGTAGCCTTGCAGCCAGATCCATTAGGATAGACACAAGAATCTCCCCAAAAGAAAACACACAATAAAAAAGTATAAGTACGTGGTACCTCATACCCCAAAATTGATCATGTTGGATGTTTTGTTCATGAAAAGGTAATTTTACCTTTGTGGATAGTCCCACATTGGAAAAGGAGATGAATAGTATATGGTATATAATGGTTCTCTCCTTATTGGGCTTTGGATAGTATTTTGGGTTTTGTGGGCTTTGCATATCTATCTCATACACGCGCGCGCGCATGCCACGCCTCGCTCGCACGCGCCGCACTGCACACACACACATTTTTGCTTCTCAAGCTTTTATTTTTACATGTTTTACACGTTTTGTAACGGTTACATGCGGGTAAAGGAAGCAAGATTCGTGCGTAACGGTTCCTTTGATTCGGCGGGGGTTACACTTCTCCTCACCTATATCATCAGCCGTAGACCTCATTCAGATATACAACAACACGAAGAACAACTTCCAAAGCTCTCTTTCTCCACTCTCTTTTCTCCCAAGTTATTTCGGCCACTTTTACATTTATATTTTGGGCAACCATTTTCGTCTGATCATAAGCTCTATGACTCATGCCCGAGCACAGAGGTCGACCGATTCTGGGGGTTTTTACCGCTAGGGGAGAGGAGACAGATTGCACCAGGGCGATAGGCGGATCCTTAATCTTCTAGGGCAGTGACATCACGACTGCTCCTGATCAGGCCTGAATTTTCTAACTCTTTAATTTAGATTTTATATTATTATTATATTCCTGTTTTGACAGCAATCTAGAAGATTGAGTTATTTTGCTGTTAATTTTAAATCTGTATTTTTAACCTATAGTTAACTGTTTTAATTTGTTAACTAATTTTGCCTCTAAATTAGTTATTAAAAAAAAGAGTTTTTATTTTGCTGCTACTGTATTCAATTTTTGTATCTGTCACTTTTCATATACATATATATACAGTAAAGGAACAAGAAATCTTTAAGTGAACCGGTTTAAGTTTTTTTGGATTAGTTGGTGTCTAAGGTAAGGTTTAAGGATTGCGTAAAGCGCTTTGCAAGTAACGAGGTACTTAATAGATCTTTGATCAACCTCTAGTACTATCCTTACCTGGCCAAACTACCCGGGTAAAACTTTAATCTTTTCACTTTCAGAGTTTTTGGTTAAGAGCAGGTTTAATTAAGTTTCTGGTCTAGTAGTATTGACAAAATCCTTTATTCTATCAAATTCCATCTACCTAGACTAGTAAACTCGAATTGGACTTATGACAATTCCTGATCATTCAAAAAGTGTCAAACCTGAGAAGTTTACCAGTGTCAACTATAAACAGTGGGCTACTCAGATGAGATACTACCTCACTACCTTAGGTCTCTTATCTACTATTGACACTCCTGAGTCTTCTACTAGTGGTTCTCAACCTTTGACTCCTGATCCTGAACAACCTGCTCCTTTCACTTCTAGTTCTGGTGCTAGCTCCTTTTCTAGCTCTATGAAACCAGAAGAAATCAATTATCATTGTTGTCATAGGATTTTTAGTGTAAATACGGACAACCTTTATAACATATACTATGAGTTCAAAAGTGCAAAAGTCCTATGGAATGCCCTTGAAGCAGAATATGGCTATGATGATGCTGGAATTTTGTGTTTCACTTCTCCTCCTTTAATAAGTTCATGATGGTTGATGACAAGCCCATTAATGAACAAATTTATGAATTCCTAGATTTCCTCCGTCATCTCCAATCAAAAGGAAACACTTTTACTGACAACTATAAAGTTTTCTGTTTGATTGATAAACTCCCTCCCTCCTGGTCTAGATTTGCTGGAGATCTCTGACACAAGCAAGGAGATCTAACATTAACTGAAACCTTCAAGGCTATTCGTATTGAAGATCAGCATAGGTAAAATTCTAAAACCAAGAATGAATCAAAAGTTAAAGTAAACTTGGTAGATGATAAGCCTAAATCTAGGAATTCCAAACCCAAAGGGAAGAAATTTAAGAAAAACCAACAACCTTTCGATAAATCTTCCTTCAAATCAAATCCCAACTCTTCCAGCCATAAGTTTGATAAAAAGTTCTGCTATGTCTGTGTTAGAACCAATCACATGACTCCTAACTGTTTCTTTCGGAAGAAGGTGTTAGACCCTAGAGGGGGGGTGATTAGGGTCTTATGCTAATCTAATCCGATTTTATGCCAATTAAAACTAATTAATAAGTTATCCTAGCAAGTATGAAATACAACAAGATAAATGAGCTAGGATAAGCAATATGAACAAATGAATATATCCTAGCAATGAGATATTACAAATATATGAGCAAGGATATATAAACTAACACAAGGGCAAAATAAACAATCTACACAAGTGATAGGGCAATATGATGAGCAATACACAAAGGTGATATAAGATATGAAAACAAGAATAAGAACGCCAATGTAATCACAAACAAAACGATATGATCACAGAGTTCGGTCTAACCACTTGACCTACGTTCCGCTCCTCACCTCGAGGAGATCTCCACTATCACAACCGGGTTTTCTACGTTCACCTGAATAACGTTTACACCACACAATACAGTTTTCTAGTTTACCGAAAACTCTACAATCAACACACTTGCAATCCCACTCTACACCCTCTCAAGTGTTGGACCTAGCCGTGTCTCCCTCAAGTGCTCAGTTACAACCTCTCCCTAGGTTCGTCAACCGACGCCACTCCTCTTAGGACGATCCCCGACTCTCACCACACACTTCTTTCGGTGTACAAGTGTATACAAAGTGTATCCTCACAGATTAAGTATAATAAATGATTGTTCTCTAAACAAGGTGAGAACTCAATTAGGCACAACTCTAAGTCACAAACCCCACAACCCAAAATATACTATGAATGTAAATACTATAAGCTCAATAGGTTGTGTGTGAACAAAGAGATAAAACAATATAAACTCAATATGAAATCTAGCTTATGAAATTAAGAACAAACTTATAAAATGCTAGAATTTAGTTTAAGGAAACTTCTCTATAGATGACAAGAGAGAGGGAGAAGAGTGATTGCTTAAACACCAAATGATGATCTCCACTTGCTCTTGTAAAATTGTCTTCACAAACCAAACTCTTAAACACTCTTTTAAACAAACACAAAACACCCTTAAACTTGTTTAAACAATTCTCTTGGTTATTATAGAGCTGGGTATAAGGGGGTATATATAAGAGACCCCAAAACATAAGAAAAACCCAGCAAAAGGACAAAAAACCCGAAAAACAAGGAGTCTGGAAAACTAGCCGTTATGTAGTTATAAGTCAACTTGCTACAGTGATAAGTCGACTTATAACTAGCCGTTACAGCCAAATTTTCAGCCTATAAGTCGACTTCAAGTCGACTTAACAGAGAATACAGGTTTTTGGCAGAGTCTGAAATTTTGTGTATCTAGTTTTGTAAAATCAATTAAAAATAGTAAATCAACTCTAAAAATTATAAAATTTTGTGGGAAGTTTCTAGACATGTATATGAACATGTTAGAGAAAGAATTTCTTAAATATCACTTCCCATTTTAGAGAAATAATTTATTTTGTAAACTGGTCAAAAATACATAATTGTGCCACACTTCATAAGTAGACTTATAAAAGTTATAAGTCGACTTACTATAAGTCGACTTGCCTTGTTTTATAAGTCGACTTATCAGAGGAGAAAATGCACTTTCTAGATGAGTTTATAAGTCGACTTGTCAGGGTTTATAAGTTGACTTATAAACATGCACAGACACTATTAATGCTGAAAATCTGATTTTTAAAGTGCCTTTAAAAATAACAAATAAATTCCAAAAATTATAAAACTTTGGGAAATATTTATAAATATGTTAATGAACATGTTAAAAAAGGAATTTTTGGAATTTTACTTATAATTTGAGAAAACTTGTTATTTTACAAAAATGTCCAAAACATGAAAATCCAAAACCATGCATGTATATATAACTATATATATACATAGAAACCAAATACGTGTGTGTATATGATATTGAGCTTAAGGTACTTAACACATATAATATAAAACCTAAACTAGATTACCCAAGCCGATCTTGATCTTCAATAAGCTTGACTTGGTACACTATGCGGATGAAGCTTGAACTTGATCTTTAACTTTGAATTGTAAGGGCTTCAACCCGACATTCCGCCAACCTTCATTTGATATGATCATGAATGCTTGATTCCATCCATCCTCCAACACGTTATTTGCCTAGAATAAATACGAAAACACAAACACTAGACAAACAACATTAGAAGTAAATTGTTTGTTAAACATCATCAAAACAAGAAGGCCAACAGAAGGAACCGGCCAAACCTGCCCCTAAAGGAAATGGATTAAACAAAATAAGTGTGATTGAAATGAATCCAACCTCCTTTAGGTTAGCCTCTTCATCTCATCTTGTAAATTCTCTAACTTCTTCCACTGATTGGTATTTGGATTCCGGAGAAAATATCCATGTCTGTAATGATCGCTCTTGGTTTTCAAATTATCAGGAATCACGTGGAGGAAGCATAAGCTTAGAAAATGACTCCACTAAACCAATAATAGGAAGTGGACATATAGAGCTCACCATGACTTCTAGGAAAGCTCTACATCTGCAAGGCGTTTATTATGTTCCTCCTCTCCGTCGCAATCTGATTAGTGAATCTCTTCTTCTTAGAGCTGGTTATAGGATTGTAAAAGAATCCAACAAATTTGTGATTACAAAGAGTAATGTTTTTGTAGGAAAAGGTTTTATCTGTAATAGCCTTTTCAAACTCAATGTAATCAATTCCTGTTCTAATAAAATTCCTGAGCTTTCTGTTGCACAAATTGTTGAGCCTTGTGATGTTTGGTATGGACGACTTGGACATGTCAATTTCAAAACCTTGCAGAGAATGAGTAAATTAAACATTATTCCTAAATCTTCTCATGATCCCTCATCTAAGTGTGAAATCTGTGTTCAAGGGAAACACACTAAAAAACCCTTTAAGTCTATAACTAGAAACTCCGAACCCCTCGAATTAATTCATAGTGATGTGTGTGACTCAAACCGTGTTCTCACCCGAGGCGGTAGGAGGTATTTTGTGACTTTTATAGACGATCACTCCAGATATTATTACACCTATCTTCTCAAAACTAAACATGAAGTCTTAAATAGGTTTAAGGTGTACAAAGCTAAATCTGAGAACCAGCTTGACAGGAAGATCAAGATACTTAGATCTGATCGTGGAGGGGAGTATACCTCAAATCATATGACTGAATATTGTCAAGAACACGATATTATTCATGAGGTTACTGCCCCCTATACACTATAGTCTAATGGGGTAGCTGAACGAAAGAATAGAACCCTAATGAACATGGTAAACTGTATGTTACTCAGTTTAGGAGAACCTGAAAATCTCTAGGGTGAAGCTCTTCTTTTTTGCTTGCTTCATTCTCAATAGGATTCCCCAGAAAAATTCTGATACAACTCCTTATGAATATTGGAAGGGTAAATCTCTTAATTTGAACTTCTTCCGGATTTGGGGTTGCTTGGCTAAAGTAGCTATTCCCGAACCTAAGAAGAGAAAAATTGGTTCTAAGACTGTAGATGCTGTTTTTATTGAATATGCACTAGATAACAATGTTAATAGATTTCTAGTCATCAACTCTGAAATCAGTGACATATCCAACAATATCATCATTGAAGCAAGAGATGCAGTCAACTTTGAAACATCTTTCCTTTCAAATCTAAAATCTTAGAAAATCCTAGATCATCTCTTCCTTCTGATCTACCATCTTTCAGTTCTTCTCAACCTCTTGAAATTGAACCTCGAAGAAGCAAAAAAGGTAGAATCGAAAAGGATTTTGGAGAAGACTTCCTAACCTTTCTTGTTGAAAGTGATCCAAGCTTATTCCAAGAAGCAATGGATTCACCTGAATCTCTTTTCTGGAAAGAAGCCATTGATAATAAAATTAAATCTATCATGGAAAAACATACTTGGATACTCACCGAATTACCTCCAAGTTGTAAACCAATTGGTTGTAAGTAGATATTCAAGAAAAAAACTCAGAGCTGATGGTTCCATAGATAAATTTAAAGCTAGATTAGTAGCTAAAGGCTATACTCAACAAAAGGACATTGATTATTTTGATACATACTCTTCTGTAGCCTAAATCTCTGCTATCCGAGTATTATTAGCCTTTGCTGCTATCCATAAGCTGATTATACATCAGATGAATATAAAGACTGCTTTCCTAAATGATGATTTAGATAAAAAATCTATATGCACAAACCTGAAGGCTTCATTACCAAGGATCAGGAAAATAAAGTCTGTAAGCTTGTTAAATCTTTGTATGGTCTTAAACAAGCTCCTAATCAATGGCACCAGAAATTTAACAACATCATTGCACAATATGGCTTCACTGTGAATGAACATGATAAATGTGTCTATTCTAAAGTGATAAACAATGACTATGTCATTCTCTGTCTCTATGTTGTTGATATCCTTATCTTTGGAACAATACTTGAATTAATTTCAAAGGTTAAGGATTATCTTTCCAAAAACTTTGATATGAAAGACTTAGGTCTTGCTGACATGATACTTGAAATGAAAATCACTAGAGACACTAGAGGAATATCTTTGAGTCTTTCCCATAGCATTGAGAAAATGCTAATCAAATTTAACTTTCATAACTCTAAACCTGTTTCCACACCTTATGATTCTTCTATATCCTTGAAGAAGAATGAAGGTGAACCTATCTCCCAGCTAAAGTATTCTCAGCTGATTGGATCTCTTCTTTACATATCCAATCAGACCAGACCCGATATAGCTTATGCTGTAGGGAGACTGAGCCGGTATACTAGCAATCCTAGCAAAGATCATTGGACTGCCTTAGAAAGAGTATTCAAATATCTGAAAGGCACAATTGACTATTGATTAACTTACACTGGTTATCCTGATGCTATAGAAGGGTATAGTGATGCCAACTGGGTCACGAATTCTAATAGTGTAAAGTCCAAATTTAGATATATATTTCTTTTTGGTAGTGCAGCTATATCCTAGAATTCTTGTAAGCAAACTGTAATTTCTAGGAGCACCATGGAGTTTGAATTGATTGCTCTTGATAATACTTGCACAGAAGCCGAATGGTTAAAAGATCTTCTCTCTAAACTTTATTTGGTCCCTAAACTATCTCCTCCTATTTCCATTCATTCGGATTCGAGATCTACCATAGAGCTTCTAAAGTAAGTACATGTAAATAAAAAACATAATAGATATATTCAAATAAGACATAAGTCTGTACAACGCCTGTTAGGCAAAGTTGTGATCTTGGACTTTGTAAAGTCTGAGAAAAATCTTACCGACCCTTTGACTAAGGGATTATCCAAGAGTATGATTCTGGATTCATCGAGGGAGGTAGGGCTAAGCTCATAAATGAGGTCACTGACAGCGGCAACCTAACCCTTATTTGGAGACATAGTCCTAATGTTGGTTCAATGTAGCAGAAACAAGCTGGACAAGTGACTCTTGTGTGGAGCATCGACTTAGATATATTTATATATCATTATGTAGCATTTGCTACAACCCCTTCTCTATGATGACGATGCTCTTATGATACAACTGGCTAGGCTGAGTTTTACTCTTAATAAGTCCAACGTGTGTATTGTGGGGGTATTAAATAAACAACTGTAGTACCCTTTAATGACTTACCTACATGAGAGGAACCGTGATGGCCGCGGTTGGGGGGACAGGGCTGACCCCTAGAAACTCTCATAAGTCGGTTTTTTGTGAGCATAGTCTTTAACGCTCAACCCGCTTAGCTCAATAGATAAAAATATATTGTGTGTATTTTTATCAATACCTGATTCAAGGGGCCTAATTTAAGGCCTAGTCCATTATGTCCCTCAGGTGGCGATGAACTCACTAAGGAAAGGTTCAAAGCCGAAAGCTACCTCTCCCGAATTTACGATACGAAAGGTTGCCCAACCTATATTTATTTTGTGATTTATTAATTTATTTATTATTTTTTGAGTTTTTAGTCAATATTGCCTTTGGGGGGGACTGTTGGATGTTTTGTTCATGAAAAGATAATTTTGCCTTTGTGGATAGTCCCACATTGGAAAAGAAAATGAATAGTATAGGGTATACAATGGTTCTCTCCTTATTGGGCTTTGAATAGTATTTTGGGTTTTGTGGGCTTTGCATATCTATCTCACACACACACGCGCACGCACGCATGCCACGCCTCGCCTCGTCACACCTTGCTCGCACGCGCGTGCCACACCACGCTGCGCCGCACATGCACACATTTTTGCTTCTCAAGCTTTTATTTTTGCACGTTTTACACGTTTTGTAACGTATGCATGTGGGTAACGGAAGTGAGATTCGTGCGTAATGGTTCCTTTGATTCAGCGGGGGTTACACTTCTCCTCACCTATATAAGCAGCCGTAGATCTCATTCAGATATACAACAACGAGAAGAACAACTTCAAAAGCTCACTTTCTCCACTCTCTTTTCTCCCAAGTTATTTAGGCCACTTTTACACTTATTTTGGGCAACTGTTTTTGTCTGAGCATAAGCTCTGTGACTCACGCTCGAGCGCAGAGGTCGGCCGATTTCGAGGGTTTTTACCACTAGGAGAGCGGGGATAGATAGCGCCAAGGCGATAGGCGGGTCCTCAATCTTCTAGGGTAGTGACATCACGATTGCTCCCGATCAAGCCTGAATTTTCTAACTCTTTAATTTGGATTTTATATTATTATTATATTCCTGCTTTGATAGCAGATCAACCATGTTTGTTCAATACTTTTTATCCATCAAAGAAGCGTACATGAACACCGTACTCTACCCTCGATCCATCGCACTCTTAAATCATATCCCTGATATATATAAGAGTTGGCCAAGCGATGTAATCATGAGACATGTCAATCAATTTTTCTCTGGCCCGGAATAGTTGAGCATATTAACCACCCACTTTCCTGACACTGCCTCATATGTACGGTATTATCTCATTGCAGCACGAAACAACAACCAAGGTAGCGGACACTTAGAACAGCCTTCCCAGACAGCCTAGTGTCTCTAAGGATACAATGACTGCCCTCCATTACTAGTGGTCATCAATAAAGGCTCATGCAGTAGGAGCAGGGATCCGTCCCTCGACCTCTTATATACGGTCCAAGCACAACTCTTGTGGAAACATGCTATAGTATTATTGTTGCCTAAGTTCCATCACCCTATGATGAACTTGTTCGGTCATATCATCACGCGACATGCCTAGGATCTCCTAACAAGCCCACACCTCATGCACCCCGTCAAACCCCTAATCTGGCTGGTAGTAAATAGGTAAAGTGGATGTTGGGTTTCTACTTTAGTCGCCTTAATGTATAATTATACAACAAGCTCATCCTGACCCACTCTGGGTGACGAATAGAATGCCCCAGCTATTGCTACACCCAGTAAAATGACCATATTGTTATTGTTCTAAGTCAAATAACATCCAGCACTTGGTCTCAACTTTAGCAATTGCTAGAGTTCCGAAGGGGATCTCTTATGTGATCAGAGCTTCTACTTACTGATGTAACTTTCTAATGGTACACCTAGTGCTCTTTGTATACCTCATACAAATCATATACAAATATACTGCATGCCAAAAAAATTAAGCAATAACAAGACATTAGCAATCCTAGATATGCATATATAAAAGAAGAATCAAAAGAATTATAATGTCTTATAAAGTTATTATCCATAATTTCCTAAGTGTCTGATGTCCTAATAAAAAATCATCATTAAAAGGCGTAGCCTCTAAGACTCAAGTGTATTGCACTAACCATTCCTCGACCATTCCTTTTATCAGTAGATCCCCAATCATACGACTCGTAGAGATACACAACATGACCTCTTTCTTCTCTTAGCTCTTAAAGAAAGGGTACTAGATCTAGATTTTATTCAACTTTCCAAACTATTTTGGATCTATCGGATAACCAACGGTTGACAAGCTATCAAAATAGAGAATTACACTATTCTCTACATGTATAGCTATAGTAAGATTCTTTGAGAATCTGCACAACGAGACTACATCCAATGTATTGTGTATATTGCCACATTTTCACCCTTGGTGAAAATAAGCTATACATTATTGTTTCTTACCACTCCGTGAAATGACTCTAACGTCCAGTAAGAAAAATATGGCTAGAAGACGACGCTCGCTCATCCAGATCATCGGCCTAGTCGACATTTGAATATACCATAGCAAGTGCCAAATCTGCTAAAGCACAATTCATAAATACAGTATCAATTAAATATTTGAGGATATTTTTTTACTCATCCCAATAAGTTGTTAGGATCAGATCAATGTATTCTCATCAATCCTACTGCAAAGGATGTGTCGGGTCTTGTACACATACATGACTGTCAACTACATTCTTGTAAGGGATAACTAACATTCATTCATTCTCTACTTTAATGTTGGGACATTGCTCTATAATTAGAGCATGACTCTGAGTGATTAAGTCCATGTGGTCTCCATACTACACGTAGTCAGCAATATATCATCAACAAATGATAATAGGATTTCAAACTCTTACCAGCTCTGTGTAGGTAGACACAAATACTACATACAAGCATATTGTTTTACGTCAAAGGAGAGCTCTTTAACTTGGGTACCCCCTGCTCAAGTCCCTTGACTTTCAAAAAAACACACACACACACACACATTAGTGCAGAGCGCATTCGCACATTGACATACTTTTTAAGAATTATCATTTTATTTCTTAATAAAACATAAATTGTATCTTATTTAGGATGAAAAAGGAGAAAATTTTATGATATTTTATGGTCATACCCTTTTAGAATCTAAAAAATCATAAGTAAAACTTTTCAATCAATCAATTAACAAAATTTTGAAATATCACTCATTAGGGTTGTTGACTTGTTCATTATTTTCATCCGCTTGTAGCAATAAACTCCCAAATGTGGTTCTTCCCCTTAACTTCACATGCTTCATATTCATTTGATCCATATCATATTTTTTTTATTTTAAAAATAATTTTATTAACTCGACTGAGTAGCTAAAATTTCAATTCTCATAGTCCTTATACTTTCCTTAATGCCTGTTAGAGATATTGTTATCTTAAGAGTGCACCTGGGGAAGAAGTTACAGAAATGCTAGTCAGATTGTCAACTAAGACCTCTTAAAAAATCTTAGTATTAAATATTAATATTTACTACTATTTAATATTGACATTTATTAAAACTAAATATTAATGAATATCATATTTGAGAATTAGTTGAGGTTTATTGTGGATCCATTTATAATAAGATATAGTATGTTAGATAATAGTGACAAGTTCTTCCAAAATAATGCAGCCTATGGGAAAATTTTAGAGATTCGCAGATAAGTTTTCTATTTTGAAGAAATTTTCACTGTAGATCTAATTCCAGATTTAATCCCTAAAACTGATACACCTTAAATTTATTTATGAGAATCGACCCACTTTGAGTTAATTGCGGTACTAATTATGGGGTTGCCAACCCCTACTAATTAGTAGCCTAATTACAAGCGGGGTCAGGGAGCAGAGTGTTAGACCCTAGAGGGGGGTGATTAGGGTCTTATGCTAATCTAATCCGATTTAATACCAATTAAAACTAATAACAAGTTATCCTAGCAAGTATGAAATACAACAAGATATATAAACAAGGATAAGCAATATGAACAAAGAGATATATCCTAGCAATGAGATATACTATGAGATATATGCAAGGATATACAACTTAACATAAGGGTGAAATGAACATAAACAAATGTGATAGAGCAATTGACAATGGCGACAAAAATGAATGAACACTAAGCATAAATGAAACGCCAAAGCAAACTCAAACACAAGCAAATGATCACGGAGTTCGGACCTTTCGTCCTACGTCTCCGCTTCCCACTCCCGGGGAGAAATCCACTATCAAAACCGGGTTTTCTACATTTACCCGAATAACATTTACACCACACAATACAGTTTTCTAGTTTACCAAAAACTCTACAATCAACACTCTTGCAATCCCACTCTACACCCTCTCAAGTATTGAACTAGACGTGTCTTCCTCAAGTGCTCGGATACAACCTCTCCCTAGGTTCGTCAACCGACGCCACTCCTCTTGGGATGATCCCCGACTCTCGCCACATACTTCTCTCGGTGTATATGTGTATTACAAAGTGATCCTCACAATAAGCATAATTATAATAAATGATTGTTCTCTAATATGGATGAGAACACAATGAAAGCTCACACTCAATTGTTACAACTCAACCCAAATATACAATGTATGCAAATACAATAAGCTCAAGTGGGTGTGTGTAAACAATGAGTGAAATAAAATCAAATCAAAACTCAATATAAAACTAGCCTTAAAGAATGATAATCAAATAACTATACAAATGTAAAGCTAGATAAGAGTTTAGAAAACTTCTTAATAGATCAAGAGGTGGAGGGAGAATAGTTGGAAGCTCAAACTTCAATAGATGATCTCCTCAAGCTTTTGTGGAATTGATTTCACAAACTCAAACTTCCAAAAGCTTAAAAGCTTCTTAAACAAACTTAAACCAAACTTAAACCCTTGTTTAAAACTCTTTAAACTTGTTTTAAAAACACTCTCTTATCTTGTTGAAGAGCTGAAGGCAATAAGATATTTATAGCCTCCCAAAACCTCAGCCATAACCCCAAAGGAAAAGACCAAAAAGCCCAAGAATCAAAAATCTGATTCTGTACAAAAATAGCCATTGGAGTATACAGCGGTCGACCATGGAAAACTCGCGGTCGACCGCGAGCCACTTTTGAAACTTAGAAAATTTTCAGAAACTTTGGCGGTCGACCGTGACGGTCGACCGTAGGAATTTTCAAACTGACGTTTGACCGTGGCGGTCAACCGCAAAAATTGCTGATGGCTCCGTAGGAAAAAATAAAGGCACGGTCGACCGTGACGGTCGACCATAAACTGGCAAATGAGAAAACATGTTTGAAAGTTGATTTTCTGATTTTAAAACCCTGTTTAAAAATATCAAATAAATTCCAAAAAATATAAAACTTTGGGGAATGATTGTAGATATGATAATAAACATGCTCTCTGTAGGAAGGAGTAGGTACTCGCTCTCTGTGCTTCGATGATTTACGCGAAGCCTATGAAGTCCTAACTCTTTTCTTCTTCTTCTTCTCGCTCAGAAGCCATTCCAACATCTCCTTCAGGGAGTTGATGGTTGCTTGTTACTCGTCGAATCTCTTGGATATCTCATTAGGGATGTCAGTCGTATGCACATTTGCGTGCTTGCCCTGAATTGAGCTTGAAGCCTGCAACGTTGCCACTACCGAGCAATCGTCGTCGTTGTTGTCAAAGACAGACGTCATGCGCGTGTTAGTGAATAGAGTGGCCACCCCCGTTTGGGCGAGAGTGTGTTGGCGAGGTTCAGGCTGGTGAGGCTCGCCCGTCAGACGATATTGGTACAGTGTGCCTGTCTGGCGAGCTACTGCTTTGCCTTTCTGGCGGACTTGGAGTATACGGTGGTCTAGCTACCACTCTAGAAGAATTGAACTTTGAATTTAAAAGAATGTCAAAAGAATTTTCTTCTTTTAAAAAGTTGCTAGCTACCGCTCTAGAAGAATTGAACTTTGAATTTAAAAGAATGTCAAAAGAATTTTCTTCTTTTAAAAAGTTGCATGCTTCTTGTGATATTAAGCTTGAACAATTACAAACCTCTCTTGCATTAAAATATGAATTGCTTGGAGATCTTGATTTTGAAAATAAACAATTAAGATCTAAGATTGAGAGACTTGAAATTGAGAGTGGTAGGATTAGACCCACTCATGTTTATGCTAATCATCATCACCATGGTAGAAACAGGTTTCATTGTTCTCGTGCTCATACATACAAAAGAAATTTTGTGTGCACATTTTGCATGAAACATGGTCATATTTCTACTCATTGTAGAATTAAAGATAACTTTGAATTTTATGGATTAACATGGGTACCCAAAGGTACCAAGACTACTAACCACCAAGGACCCAAGACTTGGGTACCTAAAGCTACTATATCTTCATCTTCATCTCTTGTAAGGAACATCACGGCAACGAAGTAAAGAGATGTGGTACCTTGATAGTGGTTGCTCACATCATATGATGGGCAACAAAGAGTTATTTGCAACCCTATCAAGGATTGAAGGAGGTAGCGTCTCCTTCGGTGGTGGTGAGAAAGGTAAAATCATTGGTGTTGGTTCTATTGGTAAGAAACCCTCACCCGTTATAGAAGATGTTTATTTGGTAAATGGCTTGAATCATAATCTTCTTAGCATTAGCCAATTAAGTGATAAAGGTTTTGATATTTTATTTAAACCGGATAAATGCATCATTAGTATGAATGGAAAAATCGTTTTTATTGCTAATCGCAAATCTAATGTATACATTTTTGAGATGAATGAACTAGCGAATCAAGATGTGAAGTGCCTTGCTGTAATTGATGAAAACCCTTGGATTTGGCGTAAGAGACTTGGACATGCAAATATGGATTTGATATCAAAATTGTCTAAGAGAAATCTTGTAAAAGGGTTACCAAATTTGCACTTCATCAAAGATAGCACATGTGAGGATTATGCCAAAGGTAAACAAACTAAATCTTCTTTCAAATCTATCAATGAGGTATCAACTTCTAAACCTTTGCAATTACTTCATCTTGATTTGTTTGGTCCTATGCGTGTTACCTCTCTTGGAGGGAAACACTATGTTTTTGTGATTATTGATGATTTTTCGCGTTTTACATGGACAATATTTCTTGCAAATAAAAATGATTGTTTTGAAGAATTTTCTAATCATGTTAAAAGAATTAAAAATAAAAAGGATTTAAAAGTTGTGAAAATTAGAAGTGATCATGGAGGTGAATTCCAAAATGATTATTTCTATGATTTTTATGCTCATCATGGTATAACTCACATGTTTTCCGTTCCTAGAACACCACAACAAAATGGTGTTGTTGAACGGAAAAATCGCACCATACAAGAGATGGCATGTACTATGCTAAATTCTTTTGATTTGCCAAAATATTTTTGGGCGGAAGCTGTCAATACGGCTTGTCATGTTTTAAATCGTGTTTTGATTAGACCAAAGCTTAAGAAAACTCCTTATGAACTTTTTTATGGAAAAACTCCTTTTATTGGTTATTTCCGTATCTTTGGTTGCAAATGTTTTATTTTAAATACAAAAGATCATCATGATAAATTTGATTCCAAAATTGATGTTGGCATTTTCTTGGGTTATGCACCTCGAAGTAAGGCTTATAGGGTCTTCAATAAACGAAGTCTCGTTGTTGAAGAATCTATAAACGTTACTTTTGATGAGACTAATGTTGGCTCCACTACAACAGAAAAGCTAATCCGCGAAGAACAAGTTTGTCGTTAAAAGTCGAGATTTCCTCGCCGTAGTGTGTTCGTGAGGAAAAAACTTTGGTCACCATTTCCTCGCGGTAGGGTGGTCAAGAAAAGTTTCTGCGAGGAATATTATAATTTCTCATGAAATCCTTTTTGCGATGAATATATTCTTTTCTCGTTGTTACTCTTTAGCCTCGATATTTTTCCTCACCTAATCTCATGCATTTTTCATCGCTAAACTACAGTTTCCTCGCCTATGATATGTGAATAATATTTAATTTATATATAATAAAAGTTCTAAAAAAACTATTTTCGTCGTTGTAAGTACCTTTCAACGAGGAAATTGTTCCTCACCAAAGGTAAATCATTAACGAGGAAATTGATTTTCTTCATTATATGTATCTTTTTCTCGTGGAAACAGTTCCTCAGTAAAGGGACTCAATGACGAGAAAATTTAAATTTGTCATTGTAGGTTGTACCCCATATTCCTCGCCAAAGAAATTCAATTACGAGAAAATTTACATTTGTCGATATAGGTTATATGGTCTATAACGAGGAAAATTACTTTTACCGTTATAGGTTGTATCATTATAGCGAGGAAATATGTTTTTGTCGACGTAAGCAGTATACTCTATAACGAGGAAATATTCTTTTGACGATATAAGTATGTGGCCTATTGTGAGGAAACATATTTTCGTCACCTTAAGTTGTAGGGTCTATTTCGAGGAAATTTACTTTCATTGACACAAATATATAGCGAGAAAACTTATAATAAGACAATTTTATTTCATCAATTGTCACCACAGTACATCAAAACAATTAAAATAAATAAAGCAAGAAAGTTACTACCATAAGTAACAATGATAGTCTAAAGCAATAACAAATGCAACACGATCAAAGAAACATTTCTCCAAGTGTAAGTTCACTAAGAATACTAAGCTGATGGATGTTGCCTCGAAAAATTAGCCATAAACTCCTCAAACTTTTTGGCTTGCTCCTCCAATCTTTGGATTACCTCATTTTGCGCATCGATCTTCTGTTGTTGAGTTCCTACAAGTTGTTGGGTCTCTTGAAGATGTTCTTGCAACTCTTTATTCTTTTCAGACATTTCACTCATCGAAGAACGAGAGAACCTTAATGGTGGTGGTCTAGGGCCAAAACCACATCCCTTAATGTAGCCTGATTTGACTTTGAGAACTTTTGCACAAATTTCCTCATCTGTCATTGTTCGAGTTCCATCAGGTTGAGTGGTATCTGCTCGCATCTTTATCATTTGATCCTATAAGTAAAACAAAAATATATCCAGTTCAATCATATACAACTTCTTAATTACAACCATATCAATATAATCCTCTTTAGAACAGTAATATCAATTTCACCTATATTCTTAAAATATTATAAAAGCATGCATCATTGACACGTTACTTACCCATTTTTCCTTTGCTCCCAAGTCCCATCCTTTTTTTGTACTTCTATACTCTGTTTCAAAACGATCAATTGCACCTTGCATCTCTCCAGTCTGTGTTGCCTATTGCATTCAAACATATTTTCATTTTCAGCATATATATATGTACACAATTAAGTTACAAATTTATAAGCAAAACTAAAAAGTGTCTTACAATTTACTCTTGGTGTGACATAAATGATTTTGACCCAACTTTGTGGTGATATGTCAACTTTGACCTATTAAGAACATTCTTCTCTGAGCGAATCTAAAATTATTGAGACATACAGTTAAAAAGAAGTAAATGAAAAATGAAAAAAAAAACTAGTTGCATATGTCAACTTTGACCTATTAACGTTTTGTACCTATTAGCATACACACTTGTTAGATAAGTAAAAACTAACAGTACTTAAATATTCTAGCAGTAAAATGAAGATTGCATATTTACTCGGATTAGAACTGGATCCATTCCCTGCAGAATTCATGTATGGCAGATAACTAGTTGCTGCATAAGAACGTTTCTTTTTTAATAATTCTGCATGTGATTGATTACTTGGTGCATTACCTGTTGTTACATAAACGTTAAATTGATAATAATATTCTAATCAACCAAGTGAATGAATCATGAATTGTAAGAGAAATATGCACTACTTACCAGAAGTAGAACTCTGAACGATAGGCGCTTTGTTACGGTACATCTTCTCACTGTTTATTATCAAACAATTAGAATGGTCAAAATGCAAAAGAATGTAAACAGTAAAAACTTTGCTAGAAAATAGATCAAGGTGGTAGATTGCAATCGGAACCCTCTTTAAAGGTGGTTTCTGCACAAATGAGCTTTGAAGGTGGTTTTCATACCATCACTATATTGAATTATGTAGATCCTAGCATTTTGGATGTAACTATTCAATATACATCACAATACTAAAATGGTTTCCAGCAATTGCTACTAGCTAGTAAATCATCAAATGGATGACTCTCGGATTGATCTTAATATGGATGTGCATGGAATTGCTGCTCTAAAGATATGTCTATAAGAATCCAGCTGCAGTGATGGCAGCCTGCTCCTGTACTCCAAGTCCACATAATATGGACAGAGTGCTGATGGCACCTAATATTATGCCAGTCCAACATCGTCAGGATAATCCAAGCAGCACATGCAGGAAACAACTTTCCGCTGTAAATTTTGCTGCAGAACCAAGATCAATCGCAAATCTAAAGTAAATAACAACAATGAAATACAAGGAATAAAGCATTTTTACTGACACCCTCAACCATGCACAGACTTTAGGATTTGAGCATCAGGTTAATGAACCTGATAAATGGAAACAGCTTGAAACATGGGATTTACAGCATTGGGATTTACAACTATCAGTTTCCATTAAAGAAGTTGCATATTTTGATCAAATCACCAAATATATCCAAACTATCTCCATTCCACCAAAGAGACTTTACAGAACTAGGTTAATAATCACAAGAAGTAGTTTAACCATCAGCAACTGATACTTTGCTGTCAATCATCTGAATTAAAAGTAAAGCTCATTCCAAATTCCAATTAACTGGCTATCACTCCAGAAAAAAAACATAGTAGTATTTTGGCACATCAACTGAACGTTAGAAATTGTATATGTAAGGGTTGAGCATATTTAATCTTTGCTTCAGGTGAAAAGCTACAGTCTATTATATATTATTATTGTTGACTGAATACAAAATTATGTACTCACTGTGACATTAGCTGCAAGAAATTTGTCCGCAAGATATCTTATGCTCACTCCTACGGAACAACCAATGTCTAAAATATCCTCAATTTTAGAGCTCCTAAATTGTAGAAGGTGCTCTTCAATTGCTTTAAGCCAGTTACCACGAAGAACCTGGTTTGCCTCATCAATTGATGAAGCATCAGGTATTGCTCGCTTAGCAATTGATAAAGTGGCAGCTTCTGCTTCTGCTGCTGCCTGCCATAATAGCCCATAGTCTTCCAACTTGTTAGCAGAATAATTATATGAAAATTTATCTTTCAAAATTATAGAACAATCATATTATGTTTCACGTAACCTCAGCTCCCATCCTGAAGAATAATTCCAAATAATTATCTCTTGAGAGAAAATGAGGAGAACGACTCTTTAAAGAACTACCAAGAGTATGATCGTCTTGTGTAACTTAGACCTCAGGATACTATGCAATGAAATCTATTAAATGGTTCCTCCTAGAAATAGGTTTTAATTATAGATTCAAATGGTCTAAGAAAACTATTTAAAGAATGAATGGAATAATATTATCGTAACATTGATAATAGAAGTGCTTCAGTTGCACTATTTGTATTTATATTATGCTTCGGATGAATGCAATTTCCTTTATGAAATCACATCATAGCTCGTCTTCCTATACACTTTCTAGTAGGCAAAGAGAATAAGCAGACTACTTGATTATTTCATATTAAATAACATGATTAATAATAAGATAGGTCTTATAATGCCCACTGTTAATAATAAATAATGCATGTGATGTAGGCCTTCTATGAAACCTGCTAAACACCAGCATTCTTTGTCTTTGCTATTTGCTATTTAGCATTTTCTTCGCCAATATTGTTGGAAAAGTTTAGGGTTTTCTATTTATCTAAAATCTAGCAATAACAAGCATATTCCACATTCCTAAGAATAGCGATCATAACAACTAAACTTCTTAGTATCACGGCCTTACTAATTTAATGCTCGCTAGAGTGTACAAGAAGACAACTAATCTTTTTTGATACTCTGGTATTACTGATTAATGATTCCTACATTACATAAAGAGACAATTACTAGCAAATTTCTGTTTCTTGCTTTAATTATTACTGTTTTCAATATTACCGGACAATTCCAACTCCATATAGTAGCGAGATGCTTGCAGGAAACCAACAATGACGAAATAGTTAGTATCATCTGAAAGTATAGTGCAATCATCATAAAGCTTCACTTAAGAAATAAATGTGTACCAGCCGACTTTGATAGCAAATTTGGTTTTAAACAACCAACAAGCAACCAGAACTTTAAATTCAAGCATCCCCATCTTAATCTTAATCTAAAACATCCCGCACAAATCAAAATTATAGCTACATAATTACTAACCAATCTACATAATTCAAACGTATTATTGTCATATTGTTCTTTAGAATTTAATCAAGTTTTTCAATCTACATAATTACTAACCAATTCACAATTTCATAAATAAACAAATAAATAAAGGAAACCCCTTAGAAGTTAGAAAAGTATACCTAACGGCGTTAGGGCGACTGCGGAGTTCAGGGGGTAGCTTGCGATCGTGACGGCGTCGACGACGAAAGCGAGGCGGTGGCCTTGCTGCCGCTGTTGCTACTGCTTGAGATGGAACACAAGATTTCTTTTTGGTTCACTTGATCGAATCAAAGATCTGTTAATAATTTCATAAATTAGATGCATAGCATAGAATTCACCCAAAATCAAACCCACAACTCGTCCCCACAAGCTTCAAGATAATTGACATTGACGAATCACAATGCGTTAAAATAACTCAAGTTTTTCAAAATTAGTTTCCAAATGCAATGGATTATGGATTTCTTCTAACAGTTAGCAAAACTACAACAAAATCCGAATGTAAAAACCACAAAACTATTATAAATTCTTGTTACAATGCGATTTCTCGTCTAAATCAAATATTTGCTACTAACTTCATAAACATATTCACTTAATAAAAATCGTCCAAAATAACTCAAAAATCCCTATTCAACTAGACAGTACAAATATAATCCAAAGGTCAAAATCACAGCACTATCAATTACAAAGTAAATCCAAGAAAATGGTATGAAACATTTATTAACGAAAACCAAATCGGATCCAAACCTCTGTCCAAGAAAATGATATCAAAATCACAGCACTATCAATTACTAAAACCTCTATTATATAAAAAATCTTATTTTAAGTGATATGATTACTAATAAATACCTAGATTTCAAGCCACCGCATTTATTAACGAAAACCTAATCGGATCCAAACGAGACTCGACGGCGGATCCTGGATCCATGCCCGATACCAGAGGTTTCGGTGGACTTACCACACGTGATCTGCTGCTCCGCCGGCGAAACTATGATGTGGCGATGTCGGTTGGGTCTATCGGTACTCTCCTCCGTTGCTTTCTCGAATTCAACGAGATCCGCGCCCAAATCTATGAGTACGGTGAGCACTGACGACGGTTTAACGGAATGGCGACGGGGGCGAACGGCGGAGTTCGACTCGGAGCGCGCTTCTGCCTGCCGCCGCTTCGAAGAGAAAGAACCGCTTCGAAGAGAAAGAAGAAGAAGGAGGGCTCAGCGACGGGAGCTTTGGGGTTATTAATTTTGATCGATGGGAGATTTGGGGTTATTAATTTCGATATTGGACCGCTCTTTTATTTGAGTACCCGCTACTTTTTAACTAAATTCCCACTAAAATTTTCCCTAACGAATAATGAGTATATTATTAATCCCTCATTGGTTAGTTTTTTAACAAGGAAATGATTTCTCACAGAATAAAATATCAGATTATTTGTGACCACAATGCACAAAATTGATAGCGGATTCAAATCTCCCAAAACTCACAGTTACTTTTTTGTATACAAAATAAAAAACAAAGGTTTTTCTATATTAATTAGATGCACAGAATTGATAGCGGATTGGGGATTTTTACAAGTCAAGATAATAATAAGGTTTAAAATACAAAATAAAAAACAAAGGTTTTTTCTATATTAATTAGATGCACAGAAGTGATAGCGGATTGGGGATTTTTACAAGTTAAGAAATAATAAAGTTTAAAATACATAGATATCAGAAAGGGGGAGAGAAGCAACCACGATCTGGAAAGCGGCAGTCTTGAGGTGTGATCGGACAGACGCCCAATGATCTGGAAATCGACGGTCTTGAGGCGTGATCGGAGATCAATTAAGACTTTCAAAGCGGAGCTTTTGTTGGGTCGTGCGGAGGATCAGGGCTTTGTTGCGAGCGGCCGGAGTTTTTTGGGCCGATCGTGCAGAGGGGATGAGGATGAGGTGAGAGCGGAGGGGTTTAATCAAAGGGAGAGCAGAGGTGATGAGGATGAGTTGATCAAAGCAGAGGGGTTTAATCGAGAGGGATAGCGGAGGTTAGAAGAGAAAGAAATTACCGCCTTCTTAATTTGTTTACCGGTTTTATTTGGTACCGTAAATTTGGTTTTCCAGCTTAATTTTAATAAAAATATTTATTTTTTCTTTTAATTTAATTGAGATATAATTAAATATCATTTAGCAACCAACTTTTTTTAGTACCCGCCTACATTATTCATTCGCAAAACCCGCTCTTTTCTTTGAGTACCCGCCTACTTTTTACCCAAATTTAAACTAACATTTTAGCCAACGAATAATGAGGATATTATTATATTCTCGCTAATTGGTTTTTTTAACAAGGAAATGATTTTTCGCAAAACAAAATTTTTTAGCGGGGAAGCCTTAAATTTGTCGCCATTGAATTTGGCGGGTTTTGCACATTTTTTCGCCAAACTAATAATGAGGAAACTATTATTTCCTAAAAAATTGATTCTTTTAATGAGGAAAGGGTTCCTCGTAAAACAAAAAAATTAGTGAGGAAACCTTCAATTTGTCGTTAATAAATTTGGCGGGTGTTGCACGTTTTTCCGCCAAATTAATATTGAGGAAACTATAATTTCCTCGCTACTATTTTTTTTACGACAAAATGGTTCCTCGTAAAATAAAAATTTTTAGCGAGGAAACCTTAAATTTGTTGCTATTGAAATTGACGGATTTTGCACAACTTTCCGTTAAACTAATAATGAGGAAACTATTATTTCCTCGCTAATTGGTTTTTAAACGAGGAAACAGTTCCTCATAAAACAAAAATTTTAGCGAGGAAACCTTTAATTTGTCGTCAATGAATTTGGCGGGTGTTACAAATTTTTCTGCCGAATTAATAGTGACGAAACTATAATATCCTCACTAATAGGTTCTTTTTAACGCGGAAACGGTTCCTCGTAAAAACAAAAAACTTTTAGCGAGGAAGTTTTGAATTTGTCACCATTGAAATTAGCGAGTTTTTTCTTTCCCGCCAAACTAATAATGAGGAAACTATTATTTCCTCGCTAATTAATACTTTGATGAGGAAACTATTCCTCGCAGATTATGGATCTTCAGCGAGGAAATCATACTTTGTCGCTGCTACATTTGGCGGGTTTTCCTCTATTTTTCGCCAAAAGAACAGCAATGAAATTATTATTTCCTCGTTAAATGTGCATTTCGCGATGAAAAAATTCATCACCAAAATCTTATATTTCCTCGCCAATAAAATAACTAGTTAGGAGACCAAATCATGATCATCTTTAGTGAGGAACTAAAATTTTCATCGCAGAAAGTGGTTTGCTGTGAGGAAAATATATTCCTCGTAGAAGACCTACTAATATTTACTGAGGAAACAATATTTTCCTCGTCGAAAGTGATATTTGTTGAGGAAAATAATTTTCTCGAAAAAAGTTTGTCGCTAAAAGACATGTCTGTTGTAGTGCTCTCAAGTTGTTTTACCTAGGAAAGATGATGATGATGATGTTGAGGGAGGATTGGACTTTTTACAAATCAATAATACTCCCTCTATAGAAGCTCAAAAGGATGTGGATAGCTCCAATGCTCATGAACAAGTTAAACTTCCTAAAGCTTAGAAATTCGCATCAAACCATTCAAAGGAACAAATTATTGGGAGCCCTTCAAAAGGAGATGTTACTCGCTCAAAAGCCTTGAGTGAGTGTGGTAATGTTGCCTTTCTATCTCAACTAGAACCTAAAAAGATTAATGATGCTTTAAATAATGAATTTTGGGTTTTGGCTATGCATGAAGAACTAAACAATTTTACAAGAAATGATGTTTGGAAATTAGTTCCTAGACCTAACAATGCTAGTGTAATTGGTACTAAATGGGTTTTTAGAAACAAACTTGATGAACATGGTATTGTTACTAGAAATAAAGCTCGTTTGGTTGCCCAAGGATACAATCAAGAGGAGGGTATAGACTATGATGAAACATTTGTATCGGTTACAAGGTTGGAATCTATTAGGATATTTTTGGCATTTGCTAGCTTTAAAAACTTTAAATTGTTTCAAATGGATGTTAAAAGTACCCTTTTAAATGGTTTTATAGAAGAGGAAGTATATGTTGAGCAACCCCCCGGTTTTATAGATCATGTTTTTCCTAATCATGTTTATCGGGTTCAAAAAGCTTTATATGGGTTGAAACAAGCTCCTAGATCTTGGTATGCTCGCCTCTCTAGCTTTCTTGTTGAAAATGGTTTTTCAAAAGGAACAATTGATAACACTCTTTTTGTGAGAAAAAGGAAAAATGATTTTATTTTAGTTCAAATATATGTTCATGATATCATTTTCGGTGCTACTAATGAATCTTTATGCAAGGGATTTTCTAAGGTTATGCAAGAGCATTTTGAGATGAGTATGATGGGAGAGCTTACATTCTTTCTCGGGCTCCAAGTCAAGCAAACTAAAGATGGGATATTCATTTCTCAAAGCAAGTATGCAAAGGAATTGGTGAAGAAATTCAATTTGGAGAATTCTAAGCATGCACCTACTCCCATGAGTACAAGTGTTAAACTTGATGCGGATGAAAGTGGTGAGGACGTGGACCAAAAACTATATCGAGGTATGATAAATAGTCTTCTTTATCTTACCGCTAGTAGACCCGATATCATGTTTAGTGTGTGTGCATGTGCACGTTTTCAAGCATCTCCTAAAGCATCTCACTTAATTGTGGTTAAAAGGATCATTAAGTATATTAATGGAACTTTTAATCTTGGTTTATTTTATCCAAAAAGCACCTCTTTTGACTTATATGGTTTTTGTGATGCCGACTTTGCCGGGTGTAAGGTAGATCGCAAGAGTACGAGTGGAACATGCCAATTCTTAGGAAATTCACTTGTTTCTTGGGCTTCCAAGAAACAAAATTGTGTTGCATTGTCCACTACAAAAGCGGAATATATTGCCGCCGGTTTATGTTGTGCTCAAGTTTTATGGATGAAACAAAGCTTAGTTGACTATGATTTGAGTTTTCAAAACATAAAAATCTTTTGTGATAATACTAGTGCTATAAATATTTCCAAGAATTCGGTTTTGCATTCTAGAACCAAGCATATTGATGTGCGCCATCATTTCTTACGCGATCATGTAGAGAGAGAAGATGTATCCCTAGTGTTTGTTGACACAAAATCTCAATTAGCGGATATATTTACTAAGCCTCTTAGTTAGAATGATTTTTTTCACATAAGAAATGGTTTGGGCTTATGCAATATGTGAAAGTTCTATTTTCTTGCTTGTTTAGTTGCATTTTGTATTTTTTCTTTACCCCATTTTTTATGGTGACAAAGGGGAAGAGAAATCTCCTCATTTGTTGCACATATTTAGGGGGAGCTCATAGATAGGGGGAGCACCTATCTATAAGCTATATTTATTTTTGCTCTCATATAATGGTTGGTTGTCATCATCAAAAAGGGGAAGATTGTTTGCCCTTATGTTTTGATGATGTTTTACAACCATCATTATCGGTACTAATAGCTTATTGAGTGCAAATATAGTAAATTCATTTATCGAGCTTGTTAGTGCCATAAATGGAGGATTGGATGGAATATGCGCTATAACGATGATATCCAAAGGAGGAGGAGGCATAATGATGAAGCAATGTTATTTCAAGAACAACAAATTCATATAGAAGCTTCATCCATATCAAGCTATATCAAGTCTCAAGAATTGTATTCTATGTGAGGATATTAGCTAGTTTTTATTTTCTCTCTAGTGTTAGAATGTAGGCAAAGAGTTATCAATTGTACTTGAAGCTATTGGGATATCACACACACGTTTTCATACTTATGTTTTTAAGCGTTTTTCATAAAATACTATTTCTTACAAGTATGAGGACCTATTTGCAAAATTCCTTTTCTAAACAATGTGTTTTTAGTATTAAAAATATTTTACAAAGTTTCATAATTTTCAGAAGTCAAATAAATATTTTATAAATTGTTTAAGTATGTCAAAAACAGTTTTTTAGAACGTATCAGAATGCGGTCGACCGCACCGGTCGACCGCACCTGTGTTCATTTGTTTAGTGGGCAGCAGAGAGTTTGTCGGTCGACCGGTGTGGTCGACCAAGAGCTCAATTTTTTCCTTCGGTCGACCGATAAAGTCTCTGTTTGTTTTTCTCGTTTTCGACCTGGATCTCGGTCGACCGAAAATTCCGTCGGTCGACCGCCGTATTTTCAAACGGTAATTTGTGTCCTTTTTCAGCGCCGCTCAGTACAGATCTCAGTGACGTTTGTTTCCAGATTTTGGGGGATTAAGGGTATGGGTTTAAACAGCTGTTTCTCCTATTTAAACTCAACCTCTTCTTCTTCCTCAGTTGTCCCAGCTTTTGCAAAAACCAGTGACGTTGTTTTTCACTGAGCTTAAATTTCAAAACATGTTCTTTCTGTGTTTTGTGTGTTCACTTCCCAGCTTCAGTGTTCTCTTTCTCTTTGCTATAGGGACGTTGTAAAGAGAGAGTCTTACACCATTTCTACTATCTTGAGAGTGTGATCTTGTGTAGATCAAAACTGTGTGGGAGTATGATCTTATGTAGATTAAACTGTGTAGTGTGAGATCGTGAGGTAATCGCTGTGTTGACGAAGTTCTGGCTTCCAAACCGGGTTGTGTAGTGGATTTCTCCTCGAGAGTGGGGAGCGGGGACGTAGGTCAGCGGACCGATCCTCGTTAACATATCGTGCGTCACAGGATAACGATTCCTAACCCTATCTCCTCTATTTTGATTGCATTAGATTGCTGTGGTTTGCTTGTCTTAATTTTATTGCATAATTATAGCCTCTTGATCCTAATCACCCCCCCCCCCCCTCTAGGGTCCAACACCTTGGTCCTTCAATTCAAGCTTCACAATTTTCTATATTGGATCATCAGGTTTTTGACTTGGACCCCTCTAGTGTTGATAGAGGTGGAATTTCTCTATAATGCACATGGCAATTTGGAACATTAGAGGATTTAATAAATCCTCTAAACATATGGTAGTTAAGCATTTTATACAAGAGTACAAACTCTCTTTTTTAGCTCTATTAGAAACAAAAGTTACTGGAGGAAAAACGCGGTCCATAACCAAGAAAATTACAAACGATTGGATGTAGATTTCCAATGTAAATGAAGCAAGCAATGGGAGAATTTGGATACTATGGGATAATGTTAGTCTCACTATTCAGGAATTGGTATCTTCTAAGTAATACATGACTTGTAAAGTGAAGTCTAGAGATGGATGGTTGACATGCCTGATAATAATTATCTATGCTCTTAATCAAAATGAGAGTAGGAAAATTTTATGGGAAGAGCTCCTGGCATTCAAAAGAAATGTTAATTGCCCATGGCTGGTAGGAGGAGATTTCAATGCTATTATCAACAATGAAGAAAAGATTGGAGGTGCACCAATTGCAGATTTTGACAATGAAGATTTGCAGAATTTTATAAACTCAAGCCAATTAATGCATATTAAGTCTACATGGTATTTTTTTCACTTGGAATAACAAACAGACAGAAGATTTAAGAGTTTGGTGCAGGCTAGATAGGGTATTGGTGAATGAGGATTGGATTCAACAATATACTTCCAATCAAGTGGAATTCTTGATACCATCATGTTCTGATCATTCACCAGCTCTACTAACAGTAGGGGATGAGAATTTTGAGGGTAAAAGGTCATTCAAGTTCTTTGGTATGTGGGCAAGGTATCCTGATTTATATCTGTGGTGAAATATGTTTAGGATCAAGACATCACTGGATACAAATATGTACAGATTTCACTTTAAGCTCAAGAAACTTAAACCTGCTTTTAAGGAGTTGAATAAGAAACATTTCATGAATATCAGTGAACAAGTTTCAAAAGCCAAACCTGAACTGTATGACATTCAAACACAACTGAATAATAACCTCTTTGATTTAGCACTAATTTCAAAGGAGAAGGAATGTGTCATGAAATATTCCAAACTGGTGGAGTGTGAATGCTCTTTCTAAAGGCAAAAAGCCAATATTAATTGGGGGCTACGTGGTGATAAGGGTACTCAATTCTTTCACTCCATCATGAAGACAAAAAGATATCAAAACAGAGTGCTATCCATTTATTCTGAGAATGGAACTAGGATAACTGATATGCCTAGAATCATTTCTGAATTTACTGAATATTATAAGAAGCGTCTTGGTTCTGCAAGTTTCACTTTGGCTCCTGATCCTAACGTGATTTCTAATGGTCCAATTCTCACAATTAGTCAACGCAATGACCTGAGCTGCCATGTTTCTAGAGAGGAGATTAAACACGTTGTTTTCTCTCTGTCAGAGGGAAAGGCTCCTAGGCTTGATGGATTCAATGCATCGTTCTTTAAGGAGGCTTGGAATGTCATCAGTGAAGATCTCTACCTAGCAATTGAGGAATTTTTCTGCTCAGGTAAACTTCTTGGTACCTATAACAACACATTAATTACACCAGTGCCTAAAATCCTCAATACTAGCTCTCCAGCAGATTTTAGACCATTTTCGTATTGTAATGTTGTTTACAAGATCATCACGAAAATAATAGCAAGAATAATTCAGAAAGTTATGGGCTATTTGATCAATGATGCACAAAGTGCATTTGTTAAGGGAATGTTCGTTTCAAGTAACATTCTTATGACTCATGAGTTCATCAAGCATTATGGTAGGAAGAATAATTCTCCAAGAGTCATTCTTAACATTGACTTGAGAAAGGCTTTTGACACAATAAGCTGGGACTTTATCAGAGCTATGCTAATAGGATTGGGCTTCCCAAATCCTATTATATGCTGGATTTTGGAATGTATCACCACTCACAAATTCTCTCTTTCTCTTAATGGAGCTCTGCATGGGTATTTCTATGGAGCTAGAGGGTTAAGGCAAGGGGATCCCCTATCCCCCTACTTATTTGTGATTGGCATGGAGTATCTATCAAGGAAATTGTGTACTCTCAAGGATGATAGGATGTACGAATTCTATCCAAAATGCTCCAGGATGAACATTACTCACTTGGTATTTGCTGACGACTTGTTGTTCTGCAAGGCTGATATGAATTCAATTTCTAGGCTAAAAATGTGCCTTTAAGAGTTCAGCCAGGTTTCTAGGCTGGAAGCTAATCCTAACAAGTGTTTGACTTTTTTGAGTGGGATTGATGACAACTTAAAAAATCAGATAGGTAGCTATCTTAACTTCTCAGAAGGGGAATTGCTTATGTGTTATCTGGGTATGCCAATGATTGCTAAGAGACTTACTTACTTGGAATGTTCTTCACTGATCAGTAAAATCTCTGGTCAATTTCAAGCCTGGCAACAGAAGAGGTGTTTGTCCTATGCAGGGAGGCTTCAATTGATAAAATCGGTTATTCTTGGAATTCAAATATTCTGGACCAGTAATGACATTCTGCCAATTAAAGTTCTTGAGAAAATAGATAGGCTATGCTCTGATTTCCTCTGGGGGCAGAACATCCACCTTGTATCATGGAAGACTGTATGTCAAAGCAAGAAGGTTGGGGGTCTGGGAATCTTTTCAACAAAAAATTAGAACTACACAGCTGCAGTCAAGCTTCTATGGTTAATTCATCCTAAAAAAGACTTGCTTTGGATCCAATGGATTCATGAAAATTATTTGCAAGCTTCAGATATCTGGCAGGTTCAGATTAGAGTGAATGATTCATGGATGTGAAAACAACTCATTAAAGTTAGGAACTTGATGTTGATCAGGTTTTGCAACATTGAAAACCTGCAGAGCATTTTTGGTGCATGCTGCACAAATGGAAAAAATTTAAGTTGTCATCTGTTTACAATGTCCTAACACTATCAAACACTTCAGCTCGCTGGTCTAATTCGGTTTGGAATGGTCTTCATTATCCAAAGCACTCATTCGTTCTTTGGTTAGCTTGTCATTCCAGACTTTTAATTCAAGACCAAGTCTGCCGTATGGGGATTTTGGGCTCAAATAAATGTATCCTATGTCCTAATCAACAATTGGAAACTTGTAAGCACCTCTTCTTTGATTGCTAATTTTTAGCAAACATCTGGAATAAAGTGATGAATTGGATGGGATACACTTAGAGATCATGTGACTGGAATCAGGTAATAAATTGGTACTACTTCAATCTCAAAGGAGTGGGGTTTAGGGAAAATTTGAAGAGAATGGCTCTCTCAGCTACAATTTATGAGATTTGGTAGGAGAGAAACTTGTGAATTTTTCAAGGAAAATCTAGGGAGCCAGAGTCACTATTCAGAGCAATAAAAGTGTCAATATACACCAAAGTTTTGAATGGAAATATACCTGTACATATGAAAGTAATACTTGAGAGAATGTAATTTTCTTACAATGTGATCACCAGGGTAAATCTGGTGCTTTGATGTACTTTACAGATTCACATATTGGGAAATGAATAGAATTTTTCATTGACCAAAAAAAAATGATCCAATTAATCGAACAAAATTGGATGTGACATCAACTCTATATCTAAACCATTTTGCTTCTGCAAGAACTCTCCAAGGTTGCAACAGCACCTAACCAGACATGCTTGAAGAATTCTTCCAAATAAAAATTGTGATAATTGGACTGGATGACATAATAGTGTATGTAATAGATATTATAGCGTATCGCAGTCTTGTCCGTTGCAATTGGAGTGGATGATAAAGATTGTGATAATTGCGTACTCTTAATCACTATAATTGGAGTGAAAGATAAAGGTCGTGATAATTGCATACTCTCCATCATTATCTAATTAGAGAGAATCAGGATATTATTCCTCTAATACCATGTGAACGGTTAGAAATTTGGATTATTCTTATACTCTAGACATCCATGCTATCAATTAACTAGTACATCCCTCGTTATCCTTTAACAAAAACTCTAGAAAGAAGATGTTCTTTCAGAGATTGCTGCCCAAAAAAAAGTTTAGCAATATACTCATCCAATATCACACCTCACATACTGCACCTTGGACTTGTTTGGCCCAAACATGAGCCTCATTTATTCTCATTACATAACATAAGCGACAATATTGCACAATATAAACTATGCACGTAACTATCTACTAACAAAAGAAGTTAATATGTGATGAAGCCTGGTTGCTCTCATCCTCATCACGTGGCGGAGAATGTGCATGTCGCCCTTCGTACGTAGTGATCACCATACGAGCATCCTCAGCCAGCCGCTCCACCCTCTTCTTCACCCTGCAGTTGTCCTGTGTGCACCTATAGTAGCTCCTATAAAGAAAAAATAATCGCTTAAAATTCTATTCAAATGCATCAAAAAGTCGAAGTTATGATGAAGACGGATGTTAATAATGTTTATACTTACTCCATCATGTTTCCTCTAGGGTGTGTGTTCTTTACAGGGATCGAAATCTGGGTTATTATATTACTTTGAAGGTGTGATGAAAAGTTGGGGACTTCACTCCCCCAAAGGCAATAAAGAAGATCACAAATATCATGGGATGAACTCGATTTCTTTATCGATCGAGAAAATCTACATCATATCCCCGTTTCGGGATTCCACAGACCAAATTATGTACTAATCTGCCTTAACCCTGACTTACAACAACAGAAAACCTTACATATATAGAGAAGCCAAGCCTCTTAACACTATCAAACTACGTGAGTCGCAAAGAACCAAGGGCAGAATCCTAACTAAAACTTGAGGTGTTAGGGCGGAAAGGCCCAATCACGCAGGAAGATGGCTAAGATGGCTAGACTAGTCTACCTGAACCCAACAATATTAGGCCAAAAATTATTAAACCCGTTCCAAGTCACGAGACCAAGCACGTGTGAGCATGTATTTATCTATTTGTTTTTCAGCATGGGGCTACGTATCATCTTATGTCTTTTCTTCTAAACCAAACTCGCATTTAAACGGAATGGATCCTAACATGAGGAATATAATCTTTATACGTAGTACTGACACAAACAACACATTGTGGCATATTAGTCCCTTTCCAAAAGCCATCAATTATGGCAAACATAGTGATTATGACATTGGACAAGGTCTTGGGGTCCTATCTCTAGGGGGGGCTTTGGATTAAGGGTGAGAACAAATTTGATTCTCAAATGATCGATACAGGACGGGCCACTAGCTAAGGCTCTCAATCAAAGGAATGATTGCAACTGAGTATCAAACTTTTTAGTCAGATGATTTTGCTGTAGGATAGCTAGTGGGTGAGAGAGCCAGAGGTTATTGGGGATGGAAAGGACTTGTCACCTGAACAAACTCATTTCCTTGTGTCGGTTGAATGAGTCAGGGCTATGCGTACATGTTTTGGTCCCAGGCGCCTTATCTTGGTCATGTGATCAAATAGGGCCCTCATCTTCCATAATGGGAGTTTGCTTAGCCAGTGGCCAATGCTAAGGTTGTTTGCTTTCATGTTGAATGCTTTGTTTAAGCTGAACCGTGATGATAGTTTCTTGTGTGTATGACTAGCTTGGGTCCGGCTGAGAATAAACTGAGTATTTATTTATTAGAATACGTGCAACTTGTTTTTAACTAGGAGCGACTTGCATATATAGAGTTCCAGCTACATGCAGTTTCAACCGTGTGAATACTAAAGTAAGATGTTTAATTTCTAATGTCCATATTCCATCATTGTATTTTGAACAAAAAGTTACTTTTAAAATAGTGCAAATGGAACTGCGTATAGGGAAAAAGCAAAAAAAAAAAAAAAAAACAGCAGCATTAGCCCTAATTAATAAAAGCTTTGTGATCATTCTAGCATATAAGTTCTCCCTCAAATCTAAGAATAACTTTATCTTTTTTATAATAAAATAATTAAATCCCCCATAAAGTATTGGTGAACTCTCAATTTCCCCCTAAAGTATCAATATCTAATCCCTCCCCCCCAAACTATGATCATTTTGTGAGCCACAGTCAAATATTTAACAAATTAATGATATGATATTGTTTGTTTTCCTTTTCTTGTATTTTCTGCAATTTAAAAAGTGATTTTTAAGTTCCTAAAACATGTTGAAGGGTAACAAGTTTAGCGCAAATGTAGTTAAGAAAATTTTTTTTTTTTTTTTGGGTTGTGGGGGGGGGGGGGGGGGGTCTGGAGAAAGTATTAATCAGCTAAATATTTGACAGTATGTTCATAAAATAACTATATTGAGATCGCAATCATAGTTTGAATGGCAAAATAGATAAATTGATACGGAGAACTTGATCAATACTTTAAGGATAAGTTAGTTATTTTGTCTCTTTTTATTTTATATGGAATTGGTAGATCTCAACTCTATGTTTCACTACTACCAGTCTAACAAAACAATCAAAAAATTAAATAGAAGAGTATACGATCACAACAAAGTAGCCACAGCTGCATCATACGTAAAGCAAACACTAGCTCATAAAGACTGCACTATTTGAAGTTGTATATATATGCAGTTAAAAATGATTTGCAGCTCTAACTACAAGCAAGACAAAAAGAACGGTTTCAATGTGTCATCTCACTTTCCAGAGAAATAATGTATATAGTTCACTATATGTATCGTGTGCAGACAAAATGCAGCAAAGTTAGAAAATTGTAAATGTGTCCTTAGTATGAAGTTGTATATTTATATTGGCCTATGCATGTACAAATATACACTATACTAGGAACTGATCAAGAAATTTACTAAATCACAGTTTTAGAGCGTACATGCTATTTCTAGGGAATCTCGCATGTTGTTAAACTCAACTTCACTTGTATTTATTAATGTGGGTTCATCGAAGATCTTTTAATTGATAATTTGGAGACCACTTATTTTCACCAAAAAAAAAAAAGATAAAAGGAAAAGGATACAAATTGAAAGCTACAAAAGTGCTAAAAGATTACCATTCCGTTTGTTTTGTTACGTTCTTTGGAGTAATAAAAACATCTTTATCTATATCAACCTTAAATTTTTTACAATTATATACGCCTACATAGAGAATCTAAAAGAGCAAGTACATAAGAAATATATTTTCTGTATAGACAAATATGGTAAAAGATAATTATAGAGATCAGAAAAACAATGGGTAACTATATATGAAACTTCACTAGATATATAACTCAAGAATATAGCTTTAGGGTTCTCATTCACATGTCTCCTCAGAAATTCTACAATACTGATATATTATTTCTGATTTTTAAGTATTAAACAACATTCATGGAAAAGGCTTAAAACCTCCAACTACTAATTCCTAGAGCTTGGATATGTAATGTGCATCACCAAAAGATTTACATTGAAAATCCAAATAAAAAACTGATCTATTCTGTAAAATTTCAATGACTTACATAGTTATATTGAATTATTTGTTTGAACCTTGATCAAAGAAATTTCACACATGTCATGTGAAGATCCTCTTTAACCTACTACACCAATCTATTTCAGTATTTCCTTAAAAAAAATCTATTCAAATACTACTAGAGTAGGATGACTAAGAATTCTATAATCAAATGATTAAACAATGATAATGGGAAGGCTATGTAATCTTAAAATGGGTATATCTAATTACTTGTACACAAATCCCTGACAATAAGACAAATTCGATACAATTTTTTTAGATGAAAGCCAGTCATGCATACATAAATTTATTAAGATAAAGAATGTAAATATAGCATCGGATTAATGAACTAAATTAGGACTTTTTTCCTGTCAAATATATGGAAAAAAAGAGGACTGTTTGAACTGGTGCAAATATGTAAATCCTGGTGACTCTAAGCTCAAGGTAAGTAATGCTGCTTTAGTAGCTAAATTAGCCGTCAACATTTTTTAGCCATTTACTTACTAAACTGGAATGTCTGAATATTGGTTCATCAAACAATTTAACAGTAGGCTCTTTCTGATCTAGGAGGAATTTGGAGTGTTTCTACTTACTTTCATCCGCTTAAACAATAAGCTAAGATACTTCCCTAGCTCCTATTTGCAGCAAATCTAGTAGGTTCATACTTCAAGGGTTTGTCAGTTGACATTTGGTTAAAAAAGGAGACTTTAATTAAACGCTTTACTAGATGAGATATCATATGTAATTAATCAAGAAATTAATCCAATGACAATGGGAAATTATTACCAGATTTATTGCCAAATAGATTACTAACATGCCACCACATTTTGATTTTAATGTTCTTCTCAGAAGAGTTACTTCCATCTCACATGCAACAGAAGCTAGCTCTAACTCAAGGAAGTTTTACTTTGATAAAGCATTTGGTTGGGAGAATTTACGTGTTACCATAAATATCTATGGAGGAAATTAAATTTTCCCATATATGCTTCGTTAATCTCACATTTCACACTATTGCAGCAATCTATTTTAAAACAAATTAGGCCTGAATGTCATAAGTGAAAAATATACGGAGTAGAAAGTAGAGTATGAGTAGTAGACCATGGATATATGTGTGGTAGGCAACTTTATTGTCTTTTCCCTCAAAACTTCCACAGCATTCCAAGCTCCTCTCACTCATCATATGTAATAATAACATCACAAGGCCAACAGTAATAGGTTACTATAGGTTCATAATGAAATACTCATCACTATGTATCATCATATCTATTGATCATCAACTCTAGGCCTTTCTAAAGGTCTTGTTTTGATATCTGACACTTTGTTTGATAACGCATTGATCACAAGATTCCCATATCTACTATGCTAGCTACTTAGAAATTGTACTGACCATATTCTCTAAACAAAATTTTTATAAAGGAGAAAATACACAAATGCCAACCTCCGAGTAAGCAAATGAATGCACATTAAGCAAATATTTGAATGTAAATGATTTGAAGTCAGTAGTACGTACATCGAGGAGCTAGCTGCGATGATTGACAACAAGGTTACAAATATTACTAAGAACAAGTCAAAAAAAGAGAGCAAGAAACCCTAGCTATCTAGCTAGAAGATACACGTGGACCTTGACAAAGGATTTTAAAAGATTTAAACATATGACAAGGAAAGCTATGGCAAAAGAACTAGAGCTAGTTACCCCCTCGATAGGAATAATATTGTACCACTTTGAAAATCTGCTTAATCAAATCATGAGTTGTCGAATAATTAAGAAATAAATTCCAGGCAGGGACACTGCAAGTGTTAATATTTCTAACATGAACCTGGCTAAGTTAAGGAAAAACCTTTGCGAGGGGGAAGATAATTATAAAACCAAGGAATACCACACAAAATGTTTAAAGGATTTAACCTCTAATATCAATATCTTCATAACAAGTCATTAAGTCTTTTCCACACCAATGTCCTCTGATTGTTCAGACTTTTCTCTTTGCTCAAATGATCTTAATGTTAGGAACCATTTAAATCAGAGGCATGCAGGAGAAGGTCACATGCCTTGTACTCCTTTTCTCTGTTTCTCTTTTCATCCCCCCCTTTAAACAGTTTGTGTGGTAGGAAGGGCTTGATGGGGGGGGGGGGGGGGGGGGGGGGGGG
>BQKN01065383.1:426901-439462 GCA_022839385.1 Asparagus kiusianus
TATATATATATATGAATGAGAGAGGAGCATACTGATTGGTGAGTTGTCAAGTATATAGGTTCGGAAGAACTCAATTAGTAATTCTTTTTTTTGTCTCTTTTTAGTTAACTCATTGAGTAGTTCGCACTGTGCTAAGAGTAATAGATATAAATACAAAGTATGAGGTACCTAGCTTCCCAAGCAATATAGGATTAAAAGAATACATCTAAGAGTCTATTCTATATTGGGGTCTCCCCGCCTACTGTGATATGCGCAACTCGAAAGCCCACCACAATCAACAAGATATAAAATAACACAATCAAGAAGAAAAAATATCAAGATTTACGTTGTTCGGTCGACCACCTTTGACCTACGTCCACGGGGCAAAAATACGAGAAATTCCATATGTATCAGGGAGAACTACAAGAAGAACCACTCAACTCTCACTTTCTCAACCTCTCAACCTCACATACATAATCAACTCTCATATTCTCTCCGAAGCCCTCTGATCCTTACAATCTTTTGAACAGACAAAGACTGTGAAACCCTCTCCCAATGATGTAATCTTTTACACGGACAAAGACTATGGAAACCCTTGCCTCTCGTACAATATTCTTAAATCAGACTACGCCCCCCTGCTAACCCTAGATTACAAGAATATTGGCTCTATCTCCTCTGCTTAATTTTTCCCCCAACAATAAAAGAATATATATAGAAAAATCAAAATCCTATCTCTAGCCTAACTTCCTAATTAGAATATGATTCAAACTCCTTATTATGATGAGACTCAATCTCTTAATCATGATAGATCTCTAACCCTATCTAATTCTCATGAAGTTATATAAAGAATTAAAGACACAATCCTAACAATCTTCACCTTGGATTTGATTCCCAAGTCACCTCGAAAATATACCATTGTCGTCTTAAAACTTTACCTCTCCTGCTAGCGTCTGCTATTCCTTTCGTACTTCAAATTGAAGCAGCTATACTCCAACTTGGACGTCCCGTGATCCTCGTTATCATTTGTTTCCCCATGGCGCCTCCATCTCTCTTGTGTACACCAAGAGATCTTCGCCATCTCTGACATTAGAAGCAAATCAAACATGCTTCTCCTCCCGAACTGAACTTGACAGTAGCCTTCCCCCACTTGTTGTCATTGTACTCTACTGTCAAGTTCAGTTGAAGATGATGAGCACTCATATTCAGTCCAAGCCAAGTGGATATCGGTGTATCTCTCCTACTCCACACTATGAGCCGGATGCCTCTATTTCCTTCATCACTTGGCTTGGACTGAATATGAGTGCTCATCATCTTCAAGCCTAATACCATCATCTCTATCTCCCTGTGTATCACTCGGTCGTGCCCGCTTGCAAGCTCCACCTAATTTGGCACTGTCCTCCTCGAGTCTACACACCAACCAACTTTTGCTCCCACGATGACTCTGAATATTATATGTTGACAACTCTATTACTAGAATCGCGTTTGATTCTCTACACCAGTCTCATCTGTCGCATACACGTTTGTCCTGTCTGCTATCAAATCTATTTATTACCACTATCGGAACTTATTAGCACTTTCTGACCAATCTGGGAAAAATCTAAAAAAAATTAAACCCTCTCATCACGTTCAGAGCACTCCAAAACCTAGGAATCAGCTCCTGGATTATCAAAATCTACCTCCAAACCCTCGATCAGAAGACAAATTAATCTGCATCATCGGATTTGATTTAATAATTTTTAAATAACCCCTCACCCATGTGAACAGTATTCTCGTTGCTACAGTATTCCCGCACTACAGTACCTTCTTTTTTTTCTTTTTCTTTTCCTTCATCTTGATTCTTGTAATAGCGATCTTCAATCTCGTATGACGACGACTTCTATCTTGTAAACTAATTCCTAAATTCATAACCTAGCTTTGATACCACTTGTTGGGGAATTTAGTCTTCCTGCCTACTATGATCTGCGCAACTCGGAAGCCAATCATAATCAACAAGATATAAAATAACCATGCACAATCAAAAAGAATAAAACACTAAGATTTACATGATTCGGTTGACCAACTTCGACCTACGTCTCCGGGGCAGCAATACCAGAAATTCACTATATATCAGGAAGAACAACAAGAGGAATCACTCAACTCTCGTTTCTCAATCTCTCAACCTCACATACATAATCAACTCTCATAATCTCTCTGAAGCCCTCTCCTTATAATATTTTGAATGGACAAAGACTACAAAACCCTCTCCCAATAATGTAATCTTTTTCACGGAGAAACATTACGAAACCCTCGTCTCTCGCATAATATTCTTGAATTAAGCTACTCCTCCTGCTAATCCTAAATTACAAGAATATTAGCTCTCTCTCTCTCTCTCTCTCTCTCTCTCTCTCTCTCTCTCTCTCTCCTCTACTTAGTTTTTCCTCAAACAATAGAAGAATATATATAGAAAAACCAAAATCCTATCTCTAGCCTAACTTCCTAATTAGAATATGATTCAAACTCATAATTATGATGAGACTCAATCTCAAAATCATGATAAATCTCTAATCCTATTTAATTCTCATGAAGTTATACAAAGAATCAAAGACACAATCCTAACATTCTATAGAAGACCATGAAGCCAAAGGATCTTAGTAGTGGTGGACGGCATGTAAGACTCAATACTCAGAATCACAATGGAGTGATACACAACATCCTGTTCTTTAAACTTTCAGGAGATCACATAGTCACCAAGAAATAAATAGTAGCTTGTGGTGGATCATCGATCCGTGACGTCGGTTCCCCAGTTCGATTATTGTACGCACAAAGGCCTAGGGTTGATAAGGCAAAGAAAAATAGTGCTCAATACGAAATTCCCTTAGTGGAATAAATTTTCCGTATTAAGAAATTCATGATGAAATCTCATATTCAAGTACAAGCAACACATTGATTTGTTTAAGCAGTTCTCGATATCAGCTGTAGCGATATTACAAAATATCAAGCGCTATTCTTTCTCAACAAAGAACATTTCAAATAGATCTGATCAATGACATTAAATATGTAAAAAAAATATTAACTATTGGATTTGTGCAAGCCTTCTAAAATTGGACGATCGAAGAGATGACATCTTCTTGGTACATTAATTGATGCCATATTGTGAATGTGGCGCCGTGGGGGCCACACCCGCGCAAATGCGGACATCTGCAACGGGCCCAGGACCCACCCGCTTCACATGTATTGCTATACATGTTCAGCGACATTTTCCTCTCCTATATATACAGTCGGCTAGGGTTTTCTATAGGTGGAGAAAACACAGAGAAAAATACATAGGGTTTTTTGGGCTGCAGAGAAGAAAAAACAAGTGTTTTTGGCGGCTAGAAAAGAGATCTTGAGGAGAGAGCTTGGAGGGATTTTACAAGAGAGATGTCAATTTCTTTTGGATAAAAATCAAATCTCCTTCTTTTGAGACGAGCTTGTGGATTGTACAAGTCGTCGGTGTTCTCCTTATAATGGAATCTCTCCTCACCCCTCCTGTAGACGTAGACAAATTTGTTGAACCACGTAAATCTTATGTCTTTATTGCTTTCTGGGTGTTGGCTATAGCTTATAGATTCCCTCGACAAGTCAGTCCTAGAACTGATGAGAGGAAGAGTGTATATTTCACTTTGTTAAGATATTTCACTTTCTATTCTTATTTCCTTTGTGAAACAGGATAGAGGTTGACTTAAGCTTTTGTGAAAATAAAAGCTAAGACTTTCTCTTGGATTATATCGCTTCTGTGGCGTGAGGGCGTGACTCTGCCCCCAACAATTGGTATTAGAGATGTTATTCAGATTAGGAGTGGTGTAGCTTCTGGTTTGAGATGGTGCTTGGAAATTTTCTGAGAGAAACAGATTTATTTATACAAACGGAGGATGGCACCAACTAGAAAAATAGTTAAAGTTAGAAAGTACGAGATCAAAAAGTTTAATGGAAAGAATAATTTTTCCTATTGGATGATACATATAAAAAACTCGTTGATTTTGTAAAAATTGTACAATGATTTGGTTGGAAAAGAGAAGAAGCATAAGGGTATGTTTGATGAGAATTGGGAGGAGCTGGATCTGGAAACACGGGCATCGATTATCCTTTACCTTGAAAGGGATATAACTTTCTTGGTAGATATAGAGGAAATGATTACAGACGTGTGGTCGAAGTTAGAAAGCACCTTCATAACGAAGAGTCTAACGAACCGGATCTATTTAAAATCTAAATTGTATACTTACAAGATGGAGGAGGGCTCATCAATCCGGGAATATATCAACAAGTTTGATAGGATCATATCAGACTTAAAGGACATAGACGTGACAATTGAAGATGAGGATCAAGCGCTTCTACTACTTCTATCTCTGTCGAAGTCTTATGAGAACCTAATACAAATACTGATACTTGTGGGAGATAATTTGACGATGGATGAGACTAGAATGATACTTCTAGTGGATGACCTTCAGAAGATTGCAACCAGTGACATGACTACTGGTGATAGCAAAGAATAAGCGCAGGGATTGTTTGCTAGAGGAAGGAGCAATGAACGAGGAAAAGACAAGGGAGAAAAGTCTAGATCTAAATCGAGACCTCTTACGGGAAGAACGTGTTTCAAATATGGTGAAATTGGGTATTTCAAGGTCAATTATCCAACTAAGAGAGTAGGTGGGAAGAAGAAGAACAACAAGACTGATAGGAGAGAAGGTAAGGAAGAAGTGAGCTATGTTTCAGAGAAAGAGAGCAAGAAGGAATGCTATGTCGTTACGGGTGACGAGGATATCTCCGGAAAGTGGATTCTTGATTTAGATTGCTCTTACCATATGTGCCCAAATAGAAAGTGGTTTACTACCTACAGAAGCATTGATGGTGAAACCGTATTGATAAGAAACAACCATGCTTGTAAAATAGTATGGCTAGGTAATATCAAAATTAAGATGCATGATGGAATAGTCCGAATCTTGACGGATGTGAGACACGTTTCCGACTTGCCGAAGAATCTTATCTCAGTTGGTGCATTGGACTCCGGTGGTTGCAGGATTGTTACAGAGAACAAAGTGAAGAGGGTTGTTCGGGGTTTCTTTATAGTGATGAAGGGTGTTCGTCACGATAATTTATATACTCTCTCAGGTACGATGGTGACGAGAGATGCAATGGTTGGAACTAAAAGAAGTGGCGGAGACCCATGTGAGCACACACGGTTATGGCATAGGCGGCTTGGGCACATGTCAGAGAAGGGTCTAGTTCTTCTTGGTAAGGAGGGTCTGTTGAAGAATTTGAAGAAACATTACATGGATTTTTATGAGAATTGTGTGTATGGAAAGGCGCACATGGTTTAATTTCTGAGAAGCAAGTCTAAGAGTAGGGGGATACTAGATTATATGCACATGGATGTTTGGGGTCCAGCTCAAACAACTTCCAAAGGAGGTTCCAGATATTTCGTCTCGTTCATAGATGATTATTCGAGGTATGCTTGGATTTATTTTCTAAAGCATAAGAATAAGGTGTTCGAGACATTCAAGAAGTAGAAGGCAATGATTAAGAACAGGACATGGAAGAAATTAAAGACACTGAGATCTGACAACGGTACAGAGTACACAGATGGTGCCTTCAAGGAGTTCTATGATTATGAGGGCATTGTCGATACTAGACAATCAGGTCAACACCACAGCAGTATGGGGTCACGGAGAAACTAAACCGAATATTACGAGAGAAAGTAATGAGTATATGATCTTATGCTAGATTGGGTAAGGAATGGTGGGCAGAAGTAGTGGTACAACTTGTTATATTGTGAACCGTTCTCCACATTCTACATTGTATGGTGATACACTCTATAGGATGTAGTCAGGGGAGCATGCAGATTATGAGAGCCTTTGGATTTTCGGATATATCGCCTATTATCACGTCAATGAGGGAAAGCTTGACGTGAGGGCTAAGAAGGCTATATTCTTGGGTATGTAAATAGCATAAAAGGCTACCGTCTTTGGTGTACAGAAGTTTCAAAGTTCGTGATCGGCAGGGATGTTACATTTAATGAGAAATTCATGATTGCTAAGGCGCCCAAGGATGATGGTGTTGGGACTGTTGTGACTTTAAAGTCACAGCTTATTGTGATAGAACCTAAAGACCAACCAGGTTCTAGTCATGTTCAAGTGGGAAATCAGGTAGATGATGAGCTTGAGCAGGAGGAGGTTCGGCAGGAGAATACATAAGAACTACAACAATAACAACAACTCGAGGATAGTTTGGCTTCCACTAGGCCAAGGTGAGCATACAAACAGGTACTGAAGCTGGGGGCTGATCAACTCCTGAAGCACTATGGGCAGGTTAATTTGGTAGAATACGCACTCTCGGAGGAGGATGATGAGTCGGTCTCCTTCAAAGAAGCTATTCGGGATAGAGATAGTGAGAGTTGGTTGGTTGCGATGAAAGAGAAGATGGAATCTCTTCGGAAGAACCAAACATAGGAGGTGGTCTCATTGTCCGTAGAAAGAAAAGCTATTGGTTGTAAGAGGGTGTATAAGAGAAAGGAAGATCCTTCAGAGCTCGGTGGTACAAGGTATAAGGTAAGGCTAGTGGCGAAAGGGTTTGCACAAAGAAAGAGTGTGGATTACAATGAGATATTTTCTCCGATGGTGAAACACACTTTTATTTGGGTGCTATTGAGTATTATTGGTCTTGGTGATCTTGAGCTGGAACAACTTGATGTAAAGATAGCCTTCTTTCATGGAGACTTAGATGAAGAGATCTACATGCATTAATCTGAGGGCTACAAGGTTAAGGACAAGGAGAATCATATGTGTTGCTTGAGGAAGTCACTCTATTGACTGAAGCAATCTTCTCGGTAGTGATATAAGCCATTTGACTCCTTCATACTAAAGCATGAGTTTTCTCAAAGCGATTATGATTGTTGTGTTTACATTCAGAAGCTTTGTGGAGGTGATTATATCTATTTTTTTATATATGGATGACATGCTTATTGCTTCTAAGAGCAGGATAGAGATAGATAGACTAAAATCTTAACTTGGTAAAGAGTTCGAGATGAAGCACATGGATGCCGTAAGGAAAATACTGGGTATGGAGATTAGAAGAGAGCGGGCGAATCGACGATTATTCTTGAGTCAGAAGAGCTACATAGAGCGGGTGATCGTGAGGTTCGGGATACAAAATGCAAAGTCGATGGTGACTCCATTGGCTCCATATTTTAGACTTTTAGGTAAACAATCTCCCACTACAGCGAAAGATAAGGCACACATGGAACGTGTTTCTTATGCTAGTGCAGTTGGCAGTTTGATGTACGCTATGGTGTGTACACGCCTAGATATTTCACAGGCGGTTAGTGTGGTCACCAGGTTCATGACGAATCCGGGAAAGGCGCATTGGGAAGTGGTAAAATGGGTCCTGAGGTACTAGAAAGGTACCGACATGGGTTTGTGTTTTGGTAGAGATATATGTCAGATTGATAGGTTTGTTGACTCTGATTATGCGAGCGATCTAGATAGACGACGATCTATTAATGGTTATGTATTCATGATACATGAAGCTCCAGTTAGTTAGCAATCGATGTTGCATGCTACAATGTCACTTTCTACTAAAGAGGCCGAGTACATGGCCATGACGGAGGGAGTAAATATGCATTGTGGTTGTGGGGTCTTCTAGACGATATGGGGATTGAGCAGGAGAACATGCACTTGTGGTACGACAGTCAGAGTGCGATTCACTTGGCGAAGAATCAATTTTATCATACTCGTACCAAGCATACCGATGTCAGGTATCATTTCGTGCAGGATGTCATAGAAGAAAAGGTAATATTTCTCTCATGAAGGTGCACACGAATGAGAATCCTGCAGACATGTTAACCAAGGTGGTGATATGTAGCAAGTTTTAGCATTGCTTGGACTTGCTTCATATCAGCCTGTGTTGATCTGCCCAAGCGGGAATGGCACTTCGGGACGGTGATGGGGGGAGGTGGAGACTATATGGAGAATAAATCCTGAACTACAATTAGCTTGATCCCGATGGAGGGTATGTAGGCAGCGGCGATAAAGTGGTGCAGCTGGTTTGGTCTGGTTTGGCCTGGTTTGGTGTTTCAAATCTCTCTGGTGATGTTCACGGTGTTCTTCTGATGTTCGTCCAAAATTTAAGGTTTATCAAATAATGTACGAGGTGGAGAATTATGAACGTGGGGATGTAAGGGCCACATCCACAAGGCCACACCCATGCAGATGCGGACATCTGCAACGGGCCCAGGGCCCACCCGCTTCACATGTATTGTTATACATGTGCAGCGACATTTTCTTCTCCTATAAATACAGTCGGCTAGGGTTTTCTGTAGGTGGGGGGAAACGCAGAGAAAAATACAAGGGGTTTTTTCAGCTGCAGAGAAGAAAAACAAGTGTTTTTGGCGGCTAGAAAAGAGAGATCTTGAGGAGAGAGCTTGGAGGGATTTTACAAGTGAGAGGTCAATTTCTTTTGGGTAAAAATTAAATCTTTTTTTTTTGAGACGATCTTGTGGATTGTACAAGTCGTCGGTGTTCTCCTTATAGTGGAATCTCCCATCATCCCTCCCGTGGATGTAGACAAGTTTGCTGAACCACGTAAATCTCGTGTTACTGTTTTCTGTGTGTTGACTATATCTTGTAGGTTCCCTAGACAAATCAGTCCTAGAACTGATGAGAGGAAGAGTGTATATTTCACTTTGTTGAGACATTTCACTTTCTATTCTTGTTTCCTTTGTGAAACAGGAATATAGAGGTTGTCTTGAGCTTTTGTGAAAATAAAAGCTAAGGCTTTCTATTGGGTTATATCGCTTCAGCGACGTGAAGGCGTGACTTTGCGCCCAACACATACATCTCGATCCATTCAATATATACTTTCTCGTCACGGAACTTAAATATTATTTATGGCATTGATTAAGCGTATTAAGAAATTCATGGTGAAATCTCATATCAAGTTCAAGCTATACACCGGCTTGCTTAAAAAAATGGAAGGGAATCAATCTTTTTCTCTTTTTTTATGTATATAATTATGGAAAGGCAATCAATCTTATATTAAGAAATGATTCCAACCACGTATTGGCATGGGCATGCACGTGTGCATGCTTCGATTCCCACAAAATCCTTGGATCTTTTTCACGTGCGTGTGTGCATGAATTGATTACTGCCAAGATTTTGTTAATTATTCTTCCCATAGGTAATGGGTCGTCACAGGATCGAGCTTAATCAAGCTGAGCCCCGTTGGTCGTTTGGGATGAGTACTAATTAAAATTTGTAGCGCATAGAATGTCTCCAGTAACCTATTCAGAATTTCAGATGCTTGTGCCTGCTCTTGATCATAACCAACGAATTAGTAATCACTTACTCAATGGAAACCTAAAATGATCAAAACATTATTCTTTTTCCCAAAATATTTTTAAATCGTCCTAGTGTTTCTGGCCTCCTGCATTGATGATGCGCCAAAAAATGTCTACTTTTATATTAAAAAACAATATGACCTATTATTATAATGGATTGGAATTATTGTATATTTTATTGTTGCTGTGGCCTTTTCTAATGGTAAAATTTGGAGCACAGCCATTATTTCTAAGCCCGGGCCTATCTAGTGTCACAAGAATCATCTTCCTTTGATACCTTTGAGTTAAGCCTAGTTCATTAAATTTCAATTGATTAGTCTCTCATGCACTTTTTATGAGTGCCCCTCCATTTAAAGTGTGTGACAAAAGGATTCCTTACTTTTGTTTGTCTCTCAAGTTTACCCCCACATATCTTTTATAACTAATTCCACCCAATTAGCTAGAGAGAATTAACTTAACTTTCATAATGCAAACACACATTTAACTGCATGACACGTACTAAAGTCTGGCACTGCATGTAGCGATAACACTAATGAGACAAGCCTCAATGATCGATGCAAATAGTTACACCAACAGAATAGCTACGTGGATCTTACATGTGCATGACATCACTAGGCAGTAACTGAGTAACAGTTAAATTTGGGATTGAAGATGAAAATTAACTAGATCAAGTTAAAGTGGTTGCTGATGCAATTAACACTGTCGCAATAAATTTGGCATGGTTGGTTGCATGAACATTGTTGGATGCTAAACAATAAAAGCCTGTAGATTGTGATTCATATATATTTTAAAAGTGTTGATGACCTATATCAAACAGTCAATGGAAAAAATTATCAGGTTGACGGAGGTCCTCTAACTCTTCGAATGTTCAGTTCTGAAGTGTGTTGTTCTTCCATGCACAGATAGAAAATCATAAGAGGGCGGAGTTTGGTTCTTTGGTTGTTCTTCCGATGATCAAGTCAGTACTTTACTTAAGTGGAGAAGTAACTGAACAATACTTCTTGAAATTACCCTAGAGGGGGGAGGGGGGGGGGGGGGGGAGGGGAATAGGGTTATAGATAGTCTAATCCGGCATTAATGCCGATTTAAAACTTATTAACAATTATATCCTAGCAAGTATGATATATAACAAATTTTATGCAAGGATATGTAATTAAAATAAGGGCAATAAAAACATGAGACAATGGCGATATAGAAAGCAATAAACAAAGAGGACAAATAATATGCCAAGGCAAACTCAGACACACAATATGATTAAGGAGTTCGGTCACCCTCGACCTACGTCTCCACTCCTCACTCACGAGGAGAATATCCACTATCACAACCGGTTTTCAACGTTCACCGAAAACGTTTACAATTCACACAATCGGTTTTCTAGCTCACCGAAATCCTTCACAACTCACACAAGTGCAAATCACACAACACACCTCTAAGTGTTGACCTAGCCCGTGTCAACTTCCTCAAGTGCTTAGATTTACCACCTCTCCCTAGGCTTTACTACCAAAGCCGCTCCTCTTGGAATTGACCCTGTCTCACCACACACTCCTCTCGGTGTACTTGTTTATTATAATGTGATCTCACAATAAAACTCAAGTACAAATGATTTTGTTCTCTAACAAGATGAGAACTCAATTAAACTTACTCTCAACTAATTACTCATCACAACCCAATTATATAATGTATGAAATGCTAAAAGCTCAATAGATGGTGTGTATGATTAATGAGCAATAACCAAAACTAAACTCAATTATGTAATCTAGCTTAATAAAACGATTAATCAACAAATTTATAAATGTAAAGTTAGAAATTGAGTTTAGAGAAAACTTCTCTGAAAAACAAAAGCGAGAAAGATAAGAGATTAAAACTCAAACAGTAGATGAAAAGATCTCCTCCTCTTGTGAAACTTTCTTCACATAAACACTTGTAGAAACACACTTAAAACAAACTTGAGACCCTTGTATACTTATTTTAAAACTTTTTTAAGTTGGTTCAGAAGTTAGAGAGAATGTGGTACATATAGCTTCACAAAACAAATCCCAAAAAGCAAAAAAATCCAAGCAAAAAGATAAAAAAACCCGAAAATCACGCAAGCTGGAAACTAGCTGTTACAGTGCCATCAGTCGACTGATACTGTTCATCAGTCGACTGATGAGCTGACTGTTACATGCCGCTCATCTGCTATCGGTCAACTGATGAACTCATCAGTCGATTGATAACATGCATCGGTCGACTAATGGTTTATCAGTCGACTGAGCAGAAACTAATTGCACATTCCAGCGCGTTTTATCGGTCGATTGATAACAATCATCTGTCGACTGATAACATACACATGAGTTTTTTGAACAGTAAAACTAAACTTTGAACCCTCTCTAAAAATATCAAATAAATTTCAAAAAATATAAAATTTAGGGAAATGTTTATAAACATGAAAATGAACATGTTACAAAATAGAATTTTTAAGATATCATTTCTCGTTTGTGAAATCTCTTTGTTTTGCAAAAACTCACAAATATGTGTATATAAAACACTTGATTTTTGACTTTTGACTTAAACCAAATTATAAAATCTTTTTAATTGATTTATAGACTTAATAAAACATGTATACAAGGATTATTTTATCCATAATCCAATAATACAATATTTTCATAAAAATAACCAAATTGTGATAAAACAAAGAATGTGTGTGTGCATAATATTGAGCTTGAAGTATCAATACACAATATATAAATCCTAAGCTAATATACCCAAGTGAATTCATATGAAATTTATTATTGAATCTTTGACTTGATTTGTGTTGGCTTTATTTTAGATATCATCGACCTGGATATATAATAAACACAAAACACTAGAAACACATAGTTATACATTGTTTGTTAAATCATCAAAACAATATTAGATAGTAGGCTCATAAACATGAGTCCTAACAATCTCCCCCTTTTTGATGATGATTAACAATTTCTCAATAAATATATAAAACCAATGAAGCAACAATAAAACCATAATATACTCACTTTTGCTCCCCCTTTGGCAACATCAAAATACGGAAATATAATATAAAGAGAAATAAAGCTCCCCTACCTATAAGCATGAGTGAGTATAATCATAAATAGGGATTGCTCCCCTATTTGAAAGTCACATAGAATGTATATAAGAATGAATATGGAAAAATAATTGAACGAAACCTTAACAATCATAAAAGATTTTCCTCGCAAGAAATATATATATATATATAT
>BQKN01065383.1:439862-482576 GCA_022839385.1 Asparagus kiusianus
ATGAAAATTTGTCTTCACAAATAGAAGACCCAGAACTCCAGAACTCAAAGAATATATATAACATTAACCACACATTCATAAAGCATAAATGAGATGAACCATAAACTGAAAGGTATAAACATCAATATCAAGGAGTTTACAATGATCTCATACATTGTTTACACCAAAAACAAAACAATCCAAACTACATAGTTCAAACTCATAAAACAACTACAAGCTAAAATAAAAATACATAGTTCATAAAAAAATACAAGTCCCATGAAAATTTGTCTTCACGAATCTGATGGCCCTGGATCCGGAGGAGGAGGAGAAGGGTGTTGCAACATTCTAAAAAGGTCATCAAATCTACTCTCAATGCTGACAAATCCTATATCATGGCTGCTCTCAATCCTGTCAATCCTCCTAAGTACCTCACCATGCCAAACTTGAGCCTCAGCACGAATCTCTTCCTGCCTCCTCTCACGATCAAACAAGCGAATGTACACTCCCTCTTCTAGCCTATCCATATGATCAACTATATAGTCTAGGATACTAGAAGAGGATTTAGGAGGAGGAGCCCTAGAACTGGATGGAGGAGGTGATAAATCACTAGAGCTAGAAGACTCAGAACTGGAGGACTCAGAGCTAGAGGGCTGAGGCTGAACAGGATGATCTAATTCATATTGAGTGGTAGGGATGTCCATCCTATGAAGAGCTGAAGAGTCAAAGAAGGGTAAGGCTTTGATAGGGCTCTCATCTGACAATTCAACCTCAAAATGAGAGAAAATCTTGGTTAAGATGGCTCCAAAAGAAAGAAAAGTAGTGCGAGAGGAAGCCATAACATTAAATATAACATTGCCCCGCTTGATATTACAACTCCCAACAATAGCATAAATAGCACAAGTGAGTTCATGAGAGTAATGATGATAACCCTTAGTTTTGGGAATTATATTGTAGCAGATGATACGACCAATAATTTTGGCCAAATCAAAAACAGAGCTAGAGTCAAGTGGAAAATATTTGCCAGGGATAGCCAATAAGGAGTCTACTTCTAGGTCATCATAAATAACATCATCTAATAAAGTGTCCCCACGTGGAATGCAAAGAATTTCAGACAATTGATCAGCACATGATAGAATATGACGATTCTTGACTTTGGATGAAATGAAAAGAGTGTTAGGATCGGTTGAATTAACTTACAAGTTGGCATAAAATAGCCGAACTAGATGAGGATAATATGGACAATGATTATCACTAGCAAGTAATTCAAATAATCTAGCATCTCCAAAATATGTGCTCAAGCTAAAGTGATTAAAATCATCGAATTTTACAAATCTCCCAGAAAATAATTTTATTTGACATAAAACACAATATTTTCCAATTAAGGAATGATCTTTAAGATAACATTCATAAAATTCATAATTAGCCTTGGGAGGAGGAGCAAGAGCAGGAGCAGAAGCAGATATGGGTGTGGTTCTACCAGTTCTAACATGTTTTGTAGGACTTGAAACATGATAGGCAAATAAAATAGATGATATTTGACAAACTAAGAGCAAAATCACCCTAAAATAGCATATTAATAAACTTAAAATGACAAACCCTAAGTGAAAGGCTCTAGATCAACAAACCCTAGAAATTGATAAATGAAATGCAAAGGTTTAGAAGAGATACTGAGCAATCAAAGAGGACAAGAGCTCAGCAACTGCAGGGGACAGTCGGTTGCTAGAGATCTCGGTCGACTAGCGGTGACAGGAGCTGAAGGATAGGGTAAGTCGATTGAAAATGAGAACAAGAGGAAATTTGGAATTAGGTATTTTGGTTAGGGTTAGAACATATCAACTAAAATAGATGGCTAGGATTTAGTCAACCAACAAGTGTAGTGTTAGGATCAAGGACCAAAGTAGATCGGGTCTCAAACGGGTCGAAAAACTAAAGACAAAAACATCAAAACCTAAAAATTGGAGCTCGTCAATCGACTTATAAGTCGACTGATGTCATCGACCGACTTATAAGTCGACTGATGACAAAGAATCCAATTTTTAAAGAGATTAAGAACCATGGAATAAAGAACTCTTATAAACTCATAAAATTTTATTTTTACTTTATTAAATATTTCCAAATATATATTTCCTTTTTTAAAAAATTTACAACAAATTTTGATTTGAAGGAATTTGATCAATTTTCATTTAAAATCAATATCACCAAAAACAACAAAATAATAAACCAACAAAAATCAAAATCAAAATCAAAGATAGATGAACTTTAAATTTGTTTTGACACACAAGTGTTTTTGGTGCCGGGTTGTTTAGGGACATGACTCCTATCATTCAAGCTCAAAGTCATTGGGTTATGATCCCATTTGGACACATTTAGTGCACGGACACGGTCAAAAGAATATATATATATAAATGACCCTTCCGATTATAATATGTGTAATGAAAAGGTTAAAAAGATATGTGTTGACCTTATGGTTGTGCACGGAAATCATTTGCAAATATAGATGGGTCTTTGAAAGCATTTTGCAAATGAGAAACTCTTTTTAAATCAAAACAAAACTTGGTCAAATGACCAAATCTACCACAATAATCACATTTATACCATTTGCATGTTTATGATAAACTTTGTGAGCATGTGCATGTGTATGATGTGATGATGCTTGATGGGATGCACAAGTGTCAATATTGTTAGATTTGGTGGATTTTTATGCATTATAACAAAATTTAGCAAGATGACCTTTACGGACGCAAATTGAACACTTATAAATTTTATTATACATGTGTGCATAGTGTGTGGGTTTCTTAGAAGAATTTATATGGAACTTTACACATAAGTCCATAAGCTTATTGTTATTAGCAATGCATGTTTTAATGTTGAATCTAAAGATGATATGCGATTTTTAACATGATTCAACTCATTTTCTTGCACAAACACATTGTTATTAGAAATAGAATATATGTTATTATTTTTGAAAGAATTAAACTTATTTCTAATGTTCTCTACTTCTAATATAACATTGTTTTTCTCATGAGATAAACTAGCAATTTTAATTTTTAATTTTTTATTGCTCTCTTTAAGATTAACATTTTCATTAGCAAAACTTAGATGCTAGTGTCTCATGATCGGATTTTAAATTAACATGCTTGATTTTCATATGAATAAAATTACGTTGCAACTTCTTATACTCATGCATTAATCTTTCATATCCATGAGCGAGTTCATTAATAGAAAGTTCATCATCAGTATCGGACTCGCATACCTCACTAGGGCTATCGCCTAGTGACCATGTATATGAAGATGCTCCAATATTTGAGCTTGAAGCGGAATGCGTCAAAGCTCGTCGGATCTCCTCCATGTGTAGACATTAAAAAATGCCAAAATTCGAAAGGTGAAAAGAGAGGTCAGGGAAACGAACCCCTCTTCAATCAGAAATGAGGTTCGCTGTTTAGAAAAGAATCAACCTCAAAAATGACAGTCGCCATGCAACGGAACTCAATATTGAAAAATAAAGTTCATTATTGAATAAAATGGAGCCATGAAAGTCGGAGCTCGTCATTGGATACGAGGTTCGAGGTTCACTAGTGGATACAAGGTTCGAAGCTCGTCGTTGGATACGAGTTGAACTTTAGTTATCAAAGATGAAGCTCATCGTTAGATGTGAGGTTCGAAGCTCATTATTGGATACGAGGTTCGGAGTTCATCATTGGAGGTAAAGTTCATCAACGAGAACAAAGCTTGTCATTAGATTTAAAGCTCGTCAGTGAAGACGAAGCTCATTATTAAAGAAGCTCACGAGGCTCGCCACACAGTGAGGCTCGACATCAAAGACGAGGCTCGCCACGCAGTGAGGCTCGACATCAAAGACGAGGCTCGCCACACAGTGAGGCTCGACGTCAAAGACGAGGCTCACCACCCAGTAAGGCTCGACATCAAGGACGAGGTTCACCAATGTAGTGAAGTTCGTCACCCACATTAAATCGGGCTGTAACGGCCACGAAGACCTAGTCAGCCACGTAGGCTAAATTCAAGGAGTCAGTTACGCCACAACTCCACAAGTTCAGCACATCAGTTATGCCCATGACTCCACGATTATAGCACGTCGGTTACGTGCTCGAACTCCTATAAATAGCCATCGATAGCTAAAGAGAAAGGGGTTGGGTTTTGATTATCGATTAATTGGAGATTTTCAAGCTTGGACTTAGAGAAGCATCAGATATTAAAGTTTTTGCACGTCGATTCAGAGTACGAACCTCAATTCTAGCTGGCTAACAAAGTTCAGAAGCTCCAGCAATCTTGGTTTGATCGTCAACGGGAGGCAAGCTCGACTCAAGCATCGGGAAAAGCATCCTTTCGCCACCTAGAACCCACATTAAATAAGGAGAAGCTGAATTAATCTTCTCTTCCTCTATAATCGAGAGAGTGTGTGAGTGATTGTAAGGGTTTCGTACCAAGTGATCAAACCCATTTCTTAAAACAAGAAAATCAATCCCAACATCAATTTTTTGACCCTACAGACGATGACGACCACAGTGGGAGCAACTATTCTCTCCGACGAGATGGTGGTGGCGTAATCAGATAAGATTGCAGTGGGAACGGACGTTAAGACTCTGGTCATCAAATTTGACCAGTCCAAATACGAGGAGTACCTCTCCTCTGGTAAGTCCAGTCACACGAAGGCACGTAAGTGTCGTCGAGTCTTGTATGAGACTTCAGCCCAAGTGGCTTCTGATGATTCAACTCGAGTTAGCCTCGAGAAAAAGTCTAAGCCCCTTAAAGAGGAGGCTCCAGTAACTAGCCGTCAGGCTAAGAAATGGGTTGTTAAGCAACCTAGCTAAACTTCGGCTTCTACTAACCAAGTTACGGCTCTTGATAACGAACCTCGCCCAACTTCAGCTGAGGCAAAGGTTTCTGTTATTCTATTGTCGAGATGTGCTCGACAACGTCAGCGTCAGAACCAAGCTCACCGTAGGGCTCGAGCTTTGGTCTCGCTAGATGGTTTTCATTATAGACCGAAGGTTAATCAACCTAAGGTCAATAAATCCGACAAGGGTCAGGTGAATGAGGAACGTCCGAAAGACGGACCTCATCCTCGTACCCTAGTAGACTCAGAACACGAACCTCATCCTCAAAAAGAGGTTCAACGAAATCAACAAGCGGTCCATACCGAGGTTCACCAAGAAAACAAACCTCAAGTTAAGAACCGACCGAGAAGACGAACTCACCAAACTCGTCCTGTTAACGAACATCGTCGTACAAATGACGGAGTTTGTTAATTTACCCGAGGCTGTCAACCTTTATCATTTAGAGGTGTAGGTGTAAATTTTGATCTCCCAAAACGAGGATTTTATTTGTATTAATAAGAATGGCTTATTACAAACTAAATGAATCAAGATTACAACAGAAGCGGAGGGAATGCCCTCCTTATTTAACGTGGGGACTTCAGTAGCGATAGGATGCCTCGCTCAGTTCTCGCACCGAGTCTGCTTCCCTTGGACGATCCGACCGAGGTTGCTGATGAGCTTTAGTACGTAGTAGAAGCTCGTGCTAGTCGAGTTCGAGTTTACCCGAGGCCAAACCAGTGCTCGTGCTTGTGGGCTGACTGCTTGGAGAGAGCTACCATGCAAGAGCTTGCAAAGAGCCTAAGAGCCTCAAGTCTGAGAGTTCAAACGCGTCTCTTCAAATGAGGGAGCCTTTAGCAAATGAGCTAAGGTTCAACCTTTAGAAGATTAGCCAGCCAAGCAAGTAGCAGCCAATCAACCTCTTTCACGTTGGCTAAAAGTGGCTTAAAATAGGCAAGGGATGACATTGATCATCCCTTGATTTGTGGGATTTGATCACTAGTAGGGGTGCGGGAGCCTGCCGCCCTAGCTGTGGGATGTGACCACTGAGAGGGTCCTGTCAGCCGCCCTATTCTTGCTAGGTGAGGAGCGCCATGCTTTCTCCCTTGATTCGTGGGATTTGACCACTGATGTGACTGTTCCTATACTCTAAGTGGGTAGCTGACAATGTTGGTGGGTTTCTAGTTGTTAGGCAAGCTTAGTCCGCACAGGCGAGGTGCAAGCTGTCAGGTGAGCTTGGTCTTCAGGCGAGCTCGAACCTTCGTGCTGGCGAGTTGACCAAACATGCGAGCTTCAAGCTGTCAGGCGAGCTTGGTTCAAAGTGCAGGCGAGCTATGCAGGCGAAGCTGTGCGGGCGAGGCTGTGCAGGCGAAGCTGTGCTGGCGAGGCTCTACAGGCGAAGCTGTGCGGGCGAGTTGTGTAGGCGAATCTCATTCAGGCAAGCTTCAATGCTGTTAGGTGAGCTCTATCCTTGCAGACGAACTTCCTTGTAGGCGAGCTTCAGCCTTTATAGGCGAGCTTGGTTCAATGTGCTGGCGAGGCTGTGCAGGCGAAGCTGTGCGGGCGAGGCTGTGCAGGCGAAGCTGTGCAGGCGAGCTGTGTAGGCGAATCTCATTCAGGCGAACTTCAATGCGGTTAGGCGAGCTCTATCCTTGTAGATGGACTTCCTTGCAGGCGAGCTTCAGCCTTTATAGGCGAGCTTCTGCCTTTAGGCGAGCTACTGAACATGCTTCGAAGAATAGGCTATAACTTTCAAACCGTAAGTCAGAATTTGACGAATTATATATAAAAATCGACTATCTCGACGAGACGAAGCCGACCAAACCTACCCTATAGGGTTTGGTTTGCTTCTGTCCATTTTGCCAAATTCATTCCGGTTTGAGAGATATCAACGTTTTTCCTCTTCTTGCTATTTGGATGAGGTTTTAGCAGTCTTGTTCTGAACTTCTCTGATAAGGATAAAGGCAATTTTTATTGCCTACAAGAGGGTCTCGCTCGGGTAAAACCAAGATGACAGAGTCGACTGGGGGTTGTCTAGCTGGTGACCTTCGGGATTATCTCACCCGCAAGCGTAGTATGAGCCAAATACAATCACATTGCTGCTGTGAGAAGCTTATATCTGCGGTGTTTTCCCAATGTCCATGTGGGGGAGTCGATGCATAAATCTTCAGTCTTCGAACGATTAACTGAATTTCCAATGGTCACATCATCAAGAAGACGCTTTCGTCCAAAGAGACAAGCACCTAAGAATCGCCACATTGAATTGACGATCAACATGGCCAGCAAGGGTAAAAGCAAAATCTCTGCTAATGATTCGAAGTCTTCCGATTTTGAAAGATCTCCCGGATTAAGAGAGGCACTTATTGAAGGCCAGGGCATTTATCAACATACTTGTTCTCGTACTGGAGCGATGATCCTATTAGACTATCGCAAACTAGCGGGTCTATCTGGTAGTGCTGAACCTAAAAATTCAGCCATTGCTACTTCTCAGTCCTCCAATACTGACCAAAGTGAGCAAACAATTGCTCACATGACAGGAAAAGAGGAAGAACTCTCGAGGCAACTGGAAGAGCAACAATCTACCATTCTGAAGTAGCAGGAGTCCATCAGACACTTGGAAGCAATGGTGGTGAGACTCCATGAGGAAAAGGAAAAGAAGAAGAAGAAGACTCATTCCCAAGCCTCAGGATCTAGGCATAGAAGACCTTCACCTATTGATGAAGATCACTACGATGAAGACGATGAAGAAAAGGTTGTAAAGATTCATTCTGAGTCGTCCGAAGCTGAATCTAATCCTCGTGCGAAAGAACGAGATCAGAAATGGGAGGATTTTCAGAAACAGCTTGACGCACTGAAGCTTCAAGGAAAATTCAAAGAGTTGGGGGTATCAAGACCCTATCCAAGTGAATAGGATGCAATCCCGTATCCTCCAAAATTCAAACCACTCAACTTGGTGCAATTTGATGGCAAAGGTTCTCCGACCTAACACATCTATTATTTCCAAGTGCAGACTAGACACATAGTAGGGAATGATCCCATTATGACTCGACTCTTCATTAGTACCCTTAAAGGGGTGGCTTTTGAATGGTTTCGCAGGCTCGAACCAGGGTCAATCCAGAGTTGGAGAGATTTAGAAAGGCTTTTCTTAGCCCGATTCTTTGACGATGACACTGAAGTGTCTATGGCTACATTACTGTCTTAGAAGCAGAAGAAAATGGAGTCGGTTAGTGATTTCGTTAAGAGATTCAAAACTCGATCGTTGCATTCATGTGATCAAGTTTCTGAGGCTACTCTCATTGAAATGTGTCGCAACGATCTTTCCATCAATATCTTATCCAAGATGGGCGCTGTTGAAGCCCGTTCATGGAAGGATTTGGTTTGGCAGGGAGAGCAAGTGGAAAACATGCTCAAGAGGATAAGTGCTGAAGAACCTCAAGAATCCCAACCTAAAAAGAGAGGTGGTAAAGGCAACTATAATTCCCAGAAAAAATCGAAGGGGAAAGACACCTTAGCTGTTGAGACAGCTCCATCTCCGAAATCCTCTACTAAGCAGAAAGGGACTTCATCCGACAACCGTTTTCAGAAAAAATACGATTTCAAGGTTGAACATGTGGTCTCTATTCTTACATCTTTAATCAAGATGAATAAGATCAAGCTGCCATAAGTAAAGCGAAACGCAGAGGTATCAAGGACTGACGATCCTAACTTTTGCATGTATCACAGGATGGTGCATTATCCGACTAAAGCTTGTTACATCCTGAAAGATAAGATTCAAGCTTTATTAGACGCAAGAGTGATGACCCTTCAAGCAGAGCAAAAGAAGGTGTCTGCAAATATGATGTCACTTTAATTTGGGGATTTCGCCAAAGTACAAATACAAGATGGTGTACAACCAATTCCTCAAGCGGAGGCGAGGGTGGTGAATTTCGATCCGCATCGAAAGAAAGAGAAGGGGATGGTCCCTTACACTACCTCTAAAGGTGAATTGATAAAGGTTCACGCTGATTTGTTAATGGACGAGCAGTGGACTTCGGCAAAGTCAAAGAGGCCCAAAGCCACGCGAAGAACTTGTAACGCCGTTTTAGCCCTTCCAGACGAAGGGGTTGAAACTTCGTCACTTAGCAGTTCTGAGGATGAACAGCCAGTTTTCACTGCACAGCCTGCACAGGTATCAGGAACCCACGGAGGAAAAGAATATTTGAAGAAATATTCTAAAATAGCAGCTGCACCACCCAGGCCAGGGAAAGAAGTAGCGGAGCAAACTCAACCAAAGAAACTTCGTTACAACAAAGCACTCAGGAAAGATGCGCCGGAGAGTTCGAAAGATCCTTTTCGGTTTGATGTGCTGGCTCAGTTAGCCAACATCCCAGCAAGGATTACCTTGTTTGAGCTCTTACATTTATCCCGGTCAACGAGAGAAGCTCTCCGTGAAGCATTGGCGGATAACGAGGCTTTCCTTACTCATTTTCCACCAAATCCAGCCAGAGCAACGCTGGAAGAAGCTTGTCCTTAATGTTGTCAAGTTTTTCGAAGAAGAATACCATGCATCACCTTTTCTCAAGAAGACATGCATGTGAGGAACCCGAAACATGATAGACCATTGTACTTCACAGGGTACATCGGCTCTATTCGGGTAGATAGAATTCAGGTTGATCCTGGTTCTGCTTTGAGCATAATCCCGTTGCGGCTCATTCAACACCTTGGAATTCCTCTGCATCGCTTATCAACAACGAGAACCACCATATATGGCTTCAATGCCTCTAATACTCGTCCCCTTGGTAAAATCAAACTCAAATGTCAGATGGGTGATGTTTGTGGAAAATTTGAAGTAAAAAAGACAATGAAGGAAAAATTGATTTGTATTCCTTTAATCTCAATTACAATTTGGATTCCGATTACAAAAGAGAGGAGAATGAATATGATTCTCCCCTTTGTTTAATTCTGGGTTCTTCACGGTGGCGATGGAGTGCCTCCCTCGAATGCTCGCGTCGAGTTTGCTCTCCGTTGACGATCCGCACGTCTTGATTCACTGGAACGATATCTCCTCCTCACAATTTGACGTCATGGAGAACTTGCAAAGCAAGTTTGAAACTCTTGATGAGTTAATAACTCTGAACGAGTTTGGAACTCTATGAAAGAGTTGATTTAACCGAAAGTCGGTTATAAGCCAAGGATGAAGAAGTTTTTGTTGCAGATCTCCCAAGCTCCCGAAATGCTCCAAGGATTCCCCTTTGCTGCCAAGTCTCAGATCTGAAAGAGCTTGCTGAAAGGATGCCCGAATACCCTCTGCTCCCAGATCCAAAAAGTCAGCCTGAACTCCATTGAGTTTACCCATATTTATAGGGAATTAAGGGGTGTAACCGCCTCCTCTTAATTCTCTCCATAATGGGGTTGAGAGGGGTGTAACCACCCCCTTAATCCGCTCCCAAGTGGGGCAGAAATCCCTTAGATCATGGAGGGAAAACGGTTTATGTAACCGTTCAGTTCTTGCTTGAACGAGTCAAACGCCCACGTTGGCATTCAGGAACTTAACTCCGCATTTTAGACTGAAAACGCGAAGTTGGGTACCCGCTGGGCGTTGAAAAACGCGGGTCCGACCCCAGCATTTTAATGTTGTAACGCGGGTCTGACTCTAACGTTTTGATGTTGTAACGTGGGTTTGACCCTCACGTTTTGATGTTATAACGTGGGTTCGACCCCAGTGTTTTGATGTTGTAACGTGGGTTTGACCCTCGCGTTTTGATGTTGTAACGCGGGTCCGACTCCAGCGTTTTACTGTTGATACACGGGAAGGACCTCTGTGTTTTGGTGTTGATACATGAGGAGGACCTCCGTGTTTTGGTCTTAGAGCACAGTGATGAGTTCCGCGTCTTGCTTTGGAGAGATTATCAACAAGTAATCTCTTTTGTCATAGCGTTGCAAAGATCATTGTCTTGTAATCTTCGTCTTGGCTCTTTGAGATGTGAGAGTTGTCAGATTGTAACTCCCGATGTTGATTGTGAAGGCTATTGAATTAGAGCTTTTATCGGTTGTTGTGAAGGTCGTCAGATTGTAACCTTCATCGATCTACGTGAAAGTCTTCAAATTGTAGCCTTCTGAAAATCGTCAAATTGTAACTTTCATCATCGGTGTTTGATGGGGGATAAGCTATCTATTGTGATTTTTTGACAGCCTACAGAACCTCCTCCAAAGTTTTTGAAAGTTCGCGGTTGACTGGGACGAATTTTTAGAATACTTTGGATCTCAACTCTGATCTTGGAGCTATTGATTCCTTGTGGTAAAGGATTTGTTCTCTGCGCTCGCTTTGAAGGTATATTGGTTGAAGGGATTTGCCACGTAGGACCTGTGTGAGGGTATGCGCCATAATCCTGCTTCTGGAATACGGGGGTGGACCCTGCATTTTGAGCTTGAGACGTGGGTCTCACCCTTGCATGTTGAATTTGGAACACGGATATGACCTCGGCGTTTGGTTTTTGCATCGTGGGTCTGACCTTAGCGTTTTAACTTAAGACATGGAAGTGGCTTCCGTACATTTTTGACCAAGTCTTTGAGACTTGACTTGAGCTTATCTGTTTCAAGTCTCGGCTCACATCCATTAAGCTGATGGGCCTGAAAATATGTGTAGGATTTTTGGCAAACCCTCAGCCATCAACGGATTTAATAAGCCTTTACCGACTACCGTTTGAGTCGGGCTAGCATGTGAATTATTTGAATCCGTTTCACATGTAATGTTATGCTAAGAAAATGAACCCTCTTAGACTTGATGCTATGATTTTGAATACATAGACTTTGTCATTTTTTACGGAAAAAGACTAACCGACAACGCGTGTCAGACGTAGGCTTATCTCTAATTAAGGATCGAGATAAAGTTCCCCATGCATGTGATGCATGGATTTCGGCGTTATTAATAACAACCTGCTACGATGTTGAATACGTAGACTTTTGTCCCTTTTACGGTGAAAGACTAACCGGCAACACGTATTAGGCGTCGACTTATCCCTTCTTAGGATTCGGGATAAAATTCCCCATGCGTGTAAGGCATGGATTCAGAGATTATTGATTTAATGATAATCACTGGCTACGATATTGAATACGTAAACTTTGTCACTGTTTCTTCCTGTGTTATTCGAAACACCGAAAGAAAGTTGAAAGCGCCAGAGGTGTAATATTAACTTGGCATGAATTTTTACTTAGAGTGAAATTCAGAAATTTTCTGTATTATCACTAGGATAATTCTAGAAAATCTTTAATCCACTGGGGATTCTATAATGAAAACTTGTTATTCTTGTTGAAAAAAGATGAACAAGTTCATTTGGGGGTTTGACTGTTAGAGGTGTGATGTTAACCTAACAGTATTTTATGGGTCTATCGCTCTATTGAAGAGAGTTGATAAGTTGATTTGGTCGGAAATTTGTTGCGATCGGAGCAACTTTATGGACTTATCATCCTATTAAAGAGGATTGATAAGTGGATTTTGTCAGAGGTGTGATGTTAACTTGACTAGAATTTATTACGATCGGAGCAACTTTGTGGACTTATCATCCTATTAAAGAAGATTGATAAGTAGATTTGTCAGAGGTATGATGTTAACGTGACAGGAATTTGTGTTGCGATCGAAGCAACTTTGTGGACTTATCATCCTATTGACGAGGATTGATAAGTGGATTTGTCAGAGGTTTAGTGTTAACGTGACGGGATTTGTGTTGCGATCGGAGCAACTTTGTGGACTTATCATCCTATTGACGAGGATTGATAAGTGGATTTGTCAGAGGTATGGTATTAACATGACAAGAATATGTTACGATTGGAGCAACTTTGTGTATTTATCATCCTATTGACGATGATTGATAAGTGGATTGTCAGAGGCTTGATGTTAACGTGACAAGAGAATGTGTACTTATGACTTGCACAAGGTTTTGGGAATTAGCGTCTCGCTGGAGAGACTTGCTAGGTGAGTTTATCATCAGAAGCGATGAGTTTTGATACTCGTGATTTGAATAAGATTTTGAAGACTTAGTGTCTTGCTGGAGAAGATTGCGATTTGAGCACTTTCGAGGACCTATCATCCTATTGACAAGGATTGATAAGTTAATTGTCAGAGGTGTATTATTAACGTGACAAATTAGGAGTGATGCAAGCTGCATTCATACTTTATGGGGGTGATGATCGTCAGAAGTGTAGTGTTAACCCGACGATATGAAAAGTTCGTTACTCTTAATCCAATGGATTTCAAGTAACCAACCCCCAGTCTTGATTAAGACTTAGTAGGGGAAGAAAAAGAGGTAGATAAGGCACATCGCCTAGTGAGGTACTATCCATGAAGTCGGAATAGAGGCACATCACCAGGTAGGCTATTATCTGATGAGTTTGACTATCAGAGGTAACGGTTAACGTGATAGTTTTGTGGACTTGCCATCCTGTTAAAGATGATTGGCAAGTTGATGGACTATCAGAGGTAACCGTTAACGTGATAGTTTTGTGGACCTGCCATCCTATTGAAGAGAATTGGCAAGTTGATGGGCTATCAGAGGTAACCGTTAACGTGATAGTTTTGTGGACCTGCCATCTTACTTGAAGAGGATTGGCAAGAGAATTTGGAAGGAATGGACTATCAGAGGTAACTATTAACGTGATAGTTTTGATAGACCCACCATCCTACTTGAAGAGGATTGGTGGGGGAATCTGGAGAAAACAGACTATCAGAGGTGATCATTAACGTGATAGTTTTAGTGGACCTGCCATCCTATTGAAGCGGATTGACAAGTTGATGGACTATCAGAGGTAAATATTAACGTGATAGTTTTGTGGACCTGCCATCCTATTGAAGCGGATTGACAAGTTGATGGACATGACAATTTTGGTAGATTTTGTGGTTGATAGAGGTATTCTATTAAACATAACAACTCAAAAAATTTATTACTCATAATTCATTGAACTACCAATAAACCAACCCCCAGTCTTGAACAAATGCAAGGGGGAAAAAGAAGACATGACACATCGCCTAGTGAGTCATTATCTAACGAGTTTGACTATCAGAGGTAACTGTTAACGTGATAGTTATTGGACCCGCCATCCTACTGAAGAGGATTGGCTTCAGTAGCCGTAGTATCTTCTGGTTCTGACTGGGAAGAGTAAGCTTGGTCCGATTGCTCAGGAGAAGATTGGGCTTGGTCCGATTGCTCAGGAGAAGATTGGGCTTGGTCCGATTGCTCAGGTTGATCCTGCTTACCTTGTTCTTCAGCTTTGATCCTGGCAATAATCTTTTGAGCCTGTTCGCCTTGAGAGATCAGTTATCTCCAGGAACGGCATTCTGCAACCCCTATTCGAGCTAGGATGTTGCTCTGCAGGTTGTGTCGACAGGTCTCTACTAAGGTAGACTGTGTCATACCTGACGAACACCGGAGAGCCATGGTTCGGAACCTCTTGACGAAGGCTTTGACGGACTCCCTCTTCTTCTTCTTAGTGGTGAGAAGGATATGGATCGAGACTTCTGTATCCTCTTCAAAGAATCTTGATAGGAAGAGTCTCTCTAAATCTGCCCACTTTTGGATACATCCGGCAGGCAGTTTCCTGAACCATTCAAAGGCAACTCTCTTGAGGGTGCCAATGAACAATCGAGCCAGAATGGCATCGTTTGATATCACATTCCCAGTCTGTGACTTAAAATGATAGATATGTTAGTTCGGTGATCCCGTGCCGTCAAAAGTTTGTAGCGTCGGGACCTCGAATTTTGAAGGATAAGGGGCTGCATCACATTCGGCAGGATAAGGCCTGGTAAGTCCCTCATCTTGGAGCTCGCTTCTGTTAGCAATAACATTTAGGCGGGCTTCCAGTTCCTCGATTTTAGCCGACTGAGGATTTTGCTCATTCTTAGCTTCTCTTCCTTCATCAGAGGAAGATTCTAGGTTGTGGGCTTCTTAGGCAGAAGCCGTGTCATCAACCATTTTTCCCTTCCCTTTGCTTGTGTGAGGTCAGAACGAAGACGTTCTTTCCCTTCGGGGAGATTCTTGCCTGAGTGGCGAATCTGTCTTCTGAGATTTGGTCTTGTCTGCGACGAGTTGAGTCAACAGGGTCAGGAGTTCATTAATGGCCTCCTGCTGAGATTTGAGCATGGCCTCTTGCTCATCAAGTCTCTTCGCGAGATCTTCATGGTTTCCCATCATATAAGCGGAGCTCTCATGTTCAATAAAAGAGCTTGATGATTGGGACTCTGCAATGGCTGAGTGTTCATCATCAGAATTGGTTCCTCTAGCTAATCTCCGATAGTTGACAGAGGGAATGGCTCATGTTCGCGTCCGAGTGCATTGGTAGACTCCTTCAAACTCATTAGCGATTTCTCTGACAGTCGGTGAACGACTTATCTCAGAATCATCGGAACTAGGACCTGAGGCTTTCCCTCTGCCGATCACATTGATAGTGACCCCGGGATATTCGGTCTCTGGAGACTTCTTTCTGTGAGAACGTCATTGTTGGTCGAGCAAAGCAACGTTCATAAATTGGTAGAACACCAATGGTTTGGCTACATATGAGCAGCATTGACATCCCAAGAGGACCGTAGGAATCAGTCGTTCACATTGGAATGAACGAATGACTTGTTGCATCGGTCTTTCTCTCAATATGAACTCTCTTAAATCTGTTATAAAGATTCGAGGAGAATTACTCACTGATTGTGAGGTTTAAATTGGAACCAGCAGTCCATGATTGGATAGGACTGGCTCTTGGTGAACATGGATGTGGTTGAAATGCATTGAATCCATGAACTTCTTATATCCGCCCCTCAATCTAGTTGCGTTACACAAAGTATTCGGGGGTCTCGCGAGGGTCGCGTTTGGCACCTAAGACACGAAGGTCACGTTTGGCACCTGAGACGCGAAGGTCGTGTTTGGCACCTGAGACGCGAAGGTCGCGTTTGGCACCTGAGACGCGAAGGTCGCGTTTGGCACCTGAGACGCGAAGGTCACGTTTGGCACTTGAAACGCGAAGGTCGTGTTTAGCGCTTGAAACGCGAGGTCCACATTTTGGTTTGGCGACATGAGGGTCGTGTTCTTCATTGTCGACGTGAGGGTCGTGTTTTGACTTGGAAACGCGAAGTTGAAGTTCGCGTTCAACGAAGGCTTGAGGTTCGCGTTTTGGCTGTAAAACACGCCATTGAGGGCCACGTTCAACCTGGTCCTCACGAAGCTCTTGTTCGGGCTCATAAACGCGGAGCTCAGGGTCGTGTTTAGGCTCACGAACGCGAAGCTCGCGTTGGTTGGAGGATCGATCACGAAGTTGTGCCCGTCGCTGAGACCTTCTTCTTCGACGAGCAGTGTACTTCTTGGCCTGTTTTAAGGCTTTTGCAATGATGTTGTCAGCGTTGATGGAGTTGGTCTCCGCGATGGGCTTTTTGTGACCCGATACTCATCGGTTTGGCGCGAGTTTGGCTAAAGCTGAGCCCACTCCATCGGAGGAGGGGCTGTCCGAGCAATCATGGCTAAAGGAGAGGGCTTCCTTCGGCATAGGAGCAACAGTTGGAGCTTTAGTCTCCTTGGAGACTTTGTGGATCTTACGCATAGCCTTGGGGCTAAGGGATCCGGAGGAGATAGCCTCCTCAAACTTGGTTTGATCAAACTCCACCACGAGAGTTTTGACAGTTGTTCCAGTGAGCTGAACATCGAATTACACCACCACTTCTTCGTCAGAGAAGCTCGTCCCCAGCAGAGTCGCCATCTTTTATTTGTGGAAAATTTGAAGTAAAAAAGACAATGAAGGAAAAATTGATTTGTATTCCTTTGATCTCAATTACAATTTGGATTCTGATTACAAAAGAGAGGAGAATGAATTTGATTCTCCCCTTTGTTTAATTTTGGGTTCTTCACGGTGGCGATGGAGTGCCTCCCTCGAATGCTCGCGTCGAGTTTGCTCTCTGTTGACGATCCGCATGTTTTGATTCACTGGAACGATATCTCCACCTCACGATTTGACGTTGTGGAGAACTTGCAAAGCAAGTTTGAAACTCTTGATGAGTTAATAACTCTGAACGAGTTTGGAACTCTATGAAAGAGTTGATTTAACCGAAAGTCGATTATAAGCCAAGGATGAAGAAGCTTTTGTTGCAGATCTCCCAAGCTCCCGAAATGCTCAAAGGATTCCCCTTTGCTGCCAAGTCTCAGATCTGAAAGAGCTCGCCGAAAGGATGCCCGAATACCCTCTGCTCCCAGATCCAAAAAGTCAGCCTGAACTCTATTGAGTTTACCCATATTTATAGGGAATTAAGGGGTGTAACCGCCTCCCCTTAATTCTCTCCATAATGGGGTTGAGAGGGGTATAACCGCCCCCTTAATCCGCTCCCAAGTGGGGCAGAAATCCCTTAGATCATGGAGGAAAAACGGTTCCTACAACCGTTCAGTTCTTGCTTGAACGAGTCAAACGCCCACGTTGGCATTCAGGAACTTAACTCCCATTTTAGACTGGAGACGCGAAGTTGGGTACCCGCTGGGTGTTGAAAAACACGGGTCCGACCCCAGCATTTTAATATTGTAACACGGGTCCGACTCTAGCGTTTTGATGTTGTAACGTGGGTTCGACCCTCGCGTTTTGATGTTGTAACGTGGGTTCGACCCCAGCGTTTTGATGTTGTAACGTGGGTTCGACCCTCACGTTTTGATGTTGTAACGCGGGTCCAACTCGACCCTCACGTTTTGATGTTGTAACGCGGGTCCAACTCCAGCGTTTTACTATTGACACATAGGAAGGACCTCCGCGTTTTGGTGTTGATACACGGGGAGGACCTCCGTGTTTTGGTCTTAGAGCGCGGTGATGAGTTTCGCGTCTTGCTTTGGAGAGATTATCAATAAGTAATCTCTTTTGTCATAGAGTTACAAAGATCATTGTATTGTAATCTTCGTCTTGGCTCTTTGAGATGTGAGAGTCGTCAGATTGTAACTCCCGATGTTGATTGTGAAGGCTGTTGAATTAGAGCTTTTATCGGTTGTTGTGAAAGTCATCAGATTGTAACCTTCATCGATATACGTGAAAGTCTTCAAATTGTAGCCTTCTAGAAGTCGTCAGATTGTAACTTCCATCATCGGTGTTTGATGGGGAATAAACTATCTATTGTGATTTTTAGACAGCCTACAGGTGACTTGAGGATAGACGTTACCTGCTATGTCATCGACGCAGAGACATCTTACAACTTGTTACTTGGTCGACCATGGATCCATAACAGTTTGATTATTCCATCCACTCTACACCAATGCATGAAATATGTAAGTGAGAGTGGTGAGGTAAAAACAGTGGTCGCAGAGAAACAACCATTCAAGGGGGTGGAGAATTATTTTACTGATTCTATCCATTACCTTGATGATGAACCCTTTGAAGTATCACTGGTTGAAGAACCAGATAGTGGTAATAAAGCCGATATCAAGTCTGAACATGAACAAGGTCTTGTTTTTAATGACATAGAACCCATCGTAACCGGCCTTGAAAATATAGATGTAAATGATCCTGTCTATGAAGACAATGGAGTTATCTTTAATAATAATGATTTAGCTTATTTCTCGCGTGTGGAATTGAATACTAACATGCCAGGTACAAACACTGACGTGATTGCGGATCCGCTATCCAAGTTATATGCTTAATCAAATTTATACATACCGATTCAGTCATTCTTTGTGATAAATCGACGACAAACCGAATCTTCGCAAGCAGTCTTCATAGTACCGGCTAAAACTATTGGTCAAAAAGACATCATCTCTGGAAAGAGTGACGGCCCGGTGCAAACTATTTTGGAGGAATCTAAGAAAGAGGAAAAAGATCCGCAATTTTCATACTTTACTCTAACAACTCAAAAGCTTATGAAGAATATGGGATATGATTTCATTCATAAACAGGGCTTAAACTTTGGCAGAGGGATCCGGTCACCAATACGATCTGCGTATGTTCTAGAAGGAAAGCCAGAAGATTATTATCACAAAACTCGTAGTGGATTGGGTTATGAATCTCCACCGTTTATGTTGCGTTTCGGGACTAAAGGAGAGTCAGATGATGATTCTTTCACCTCGTCTTCTGAATACAATTGTTGGGAATCTGATACCAGTACAGGAGCTATATTCAAAGTACTCATGGCTAACATGACATCAGTGTCTATGATAGAGAATCAAGAAGATGATCAATTACTTTTGTTTGACGATCCATTAAGTCAACAACTCGGTATACAGTGGGAACATCGTTTTGAACAACGTGAACCCCCTACTGATGACAAGGTGATTCAGGTGAACATGGGAGATGAGGTTAATCCAAAACCCATATTCATAAGTGATAGTTTATCACCAGAAGAGAAAGAAGACCTCGTTACTCTAGTATAAGAATATATTGATGTCTTCGCTTAGAACTACGAGGATATGCATGGGCTTGATCCCCAAGTGGCTATGCATCGACTAAATAATAAACCATACGTCAAGCCTGTTAAACAACAACAAAGACAATTTCAGCCCTAAGTCATGGAAGCAATTGAAGCTGAAGTCAAAAAGCTTATCGAATCAGGATTTATCCGTGAAGAGCAACATCCTGACTGGGTAACTAATATTGTCCCTGTCCTAAAAAAGAACGGAAAGATTCGAGTGTGCATCGACATCCGTGACTTGAATTCGGCTTGTCCTAAAGATGATTTTTCGTTACCTATCACTAACGTCATTATTGACAATACATTTGGGTTTGAGAGGATGTCCTTTATGGATGGATTCTTAGGGTATAACCAAATCAAAATGTATCCTGATGATGAAAAGCATACATCCTTTCGAAAACCTTCAGGGATATACTGTTATACAGTAATGCCCTTTGGGTTGAAAATTGTGGGCGCTACCTATCAACGCGCTATGACCTCTATCTTCCAAAAGCATCTACAGAAGACTGTGGAATGTTACGTTGATAACTTGGTCGTCAAAAGTCATGACAAGGGAAACCATTTACACAACTTGAAAACAATGTTTGATCTTATGCGGACGCACCAGCTCAAGATGAATCCAACTAAGTCATTCTTAGGAATGGATAGTGATAAATTTCTCAGGTTTGTGGTCACGGCTAACGAAATTTGTTTGGACCCAGATAAAGTCAAGGCCATCCAAGAACTACCACCTCCCATGAATCTTAAGGAGCTTCAAGGCTTATAAGGACGATTGGCATACATTCACAGGTTTATTTCTAACTTATCCGGGAAATGCCAACCATTCTCAAAATTAATGAAGAAAGGAGTGTCCTTTACGTAGGATGAGGCTTGTCAGAAAGTGTTCGAGGAGATTAAGCAATATCTCTCCAATCCGCTGATATTGGTCGCACCAAAGTCAGGTAAACCTTTCTTGATATATATTCGGGCTACAGATCATGCATTAGCAGGACTCTTGGCACAAGATGATGAAAATGGTCATGAACAAGTCATCTACTATCTGAGTAGGACATTATCGGGTGCTGAACCTCGTTATCCTCTCATTGAGAAGGAATATTTAGCGTTGGTCTTCATGGTTCAGAAAATACGACATTACTTGGTTGGGCAAACCATACATGTCATTTTTCAGATCAATCCTATTCGGGTATTCATGACACAGCCTAGTGCATTGAACTGGCGACTCGCCAGGTGGTCTTTGTTACTTTCCTAATATGACATCCACTTCAAACCTCAAAAAGCAGTGAAAGGTCAGGCTATTTGTGACCTTATGGCTAATCATCCGTTAAAAGAAAAGGCCGAATTATACCAGGATATACCTGACGAGACATATGAAGCGAACGTCGTCTCTAGAGAACAAGTATGGCAATTATACTTCGATGGTGCAGCAAGGACAAGTTCTACTGGTCGGGTTTTAGCCGGAGTGGGGGTTGTTTTTATCTCTCCCCAAAACCACATACTCCCACACGCTGTTTCTTTAACAGAGACATGTTCTAATAATGTGGTGGAATACAATGCTTTATTAGTAGGCTTGGATATAGCCAAACAGTTGGGGGTGAAACACTTAGAAGCATATGATGATTCTCAACTCATTATTAATCAAATGAAGAGAGAATATGAGGTTAGGAATGAAGACCTCGTTCCTTACCATACCGCAGCGATCGCATTGGCCGACTCTTTCGAGGGCTTCTACATTGACCATATACCTCATCTCAAGAATACCTATGCTGATGCACTGGCGTCACTTGCGGCTACTTTAGGTCTACCTGAAGGAACTACCCAGCAGGTCACCGTGATAAGCAGACAATTATTCAAATCAAAGTATGCACTGCAGATCAATGCAGTTGAAGCGGAACCTTCAACACTCGAACCAAAAGATTGGCGATTTCCGATCATTGATTATGTCTTATACAACTTATTGCCGGAAGACATCAAAGAAAAAGAATCTATTCGTAGACGAGCACCTAGATTCTACTATGATTCTCAATCCCAGATTTTGTATCGAAAGTCGTATGATGGACTTTTGCTTCGTTGTTTGTCAAATAAAGAAGCAAAATAAGCCCTTAAAGAGGCTCATGGCTGTATTTGTGGAGCTCATCAGCCCGGTCCTAAATTGTGGGACCGACTACACAGGTTGGGTTATTATTGGCCTAACATGGTACAAGATGTTGTTGCTTATGCCAAATGATGCCACGCCTGTCAGATACATGCATCGGCCACCCGAGCATCTTCATCCTTCAACCACTTCATGGCCTTTCAAAACGTGGGGAATGAACATTGTTGGCCCAGTGATACCACCCTCTTCCAAAGGACATCGCTTCATTTTGGCGATAACTAATTACTTTTCTAAATGGGCAGAAGCAATCCCGTTGAGAGAAGTCAAAATGAGTGATGTTGTTAAATTCTTAAAACATCACATCGTATATAGGTACGACGTTCTGAGACGTATCATTCATGATAATGGGCCCCAATTCGTTAGCCAAGCCTTTACCCGATTTTGTAACAAATTCAGGATCAAGAATTTAGCTTCAACGGCTTATAATCCTGCTGCTAACGGGCTAGCAGAAGCATTTAACAAGACCATTGTAAGAATTCTCACTAAAGTGGTTTCAACAAACAAAAGAGATTGGAACGAGAAACTAGGTTAGAGTTTGTGGGCTTATCGCACAACAGTTCAAACGCCAATAGGAGCAACACCATATTCCTTGGTATATGGATGTGAAGCCATATTATCATTAGAGATCCAAATTCCTTCTTTGCGGATAGCACTCGCAATTAGTATGACGACAGAAGTGAGTCATCGTCGACGTCTTGAAGAATTGAAAGCGCTTGATAAAAAGCGACTATTGGCTCAGCAACACATCTAGCTTTATCAAGCTTGGATTTCTAGAGCATTCGATAAGAAAGTTAAATACCGCACATTTAAGGAAGACGACTTGGTTCTTGTAGCTCGGCGCTCGATGATTTTGAACCCCAAAAAGAAAGGTAAGTTTGAGCCAAAGTGGGAAGGGCCATTTGTAGTAGAAACTGTCTACTCAAATGGAGCCTATCGTCTTATTACCAAAGACGGCGATAAAATTATGATGCCTATCAACGGTAAATTTCTAAAGAAATATTACCTGTAAACTTCATCATCAAATGTACCTTGCCACGGGAGAAGAAGCAAATAAAGGTGATGGTTTTTTTTCTCATCTCCTCCAAATTTCCCTCACTAATCCTCTTCAATAGGATAGTGAGACTATTTTTGTGTTAATTCTGCCTCTGATTGCTGATGGTCTTTTAATAGTAACCTACTATGTGATGTGTTGCTCTCCTAACGTCATCATTTTCCCAAATGACGTTCATTTTTCAAACTTAGGCCTACCAAGTGATGTGCCTTCGTTTCTTTCATCATCATCATACTTCTAAAGTCACTAAACAATGTAATTTTCCTAACGTCGTCTTTTTTCCAAATGACGTTCGTTTTCCTAACTTAAGCCTACCAAGTGATGTGCCTTCATTTCTTTTATCATCGTCATACTTCTAAAGTCACTGAATGATGTAATTTTTCTAACATCATCATTTTTCCAAATGACGTTCGTTTTCCTAACTTAGGCCTACCAAGTGAGGTGCCTTCGTTTCTTTCATCATCATCATACTTCTAAAGTCACTAAATGATGTAATTTTCCTAACATCGTCATTTTTCTAAATGACGTTCGTTTGGCCTACCAAGTGATGTGCCTTCGTTTCCAACATCGTCATACTTCTAAAGTCACTGAACGATGTAATTTTCCTAACGTCGTCATTTTCCAAAATGACGTTCGTTTTCGTAACTTAGGCCTACCAAGTGATGTGCATTCGTTTCTTTCATCATCGTCATACTTCTAAAGTCACTGAACGATGTAATTTTCCTAACGTCGTCATTTTTTCAAATGACGTTCGTTTTCCTAACTTAGGCCTACCAAGTGATGTGCCTTTGTTTCTTTCATCATCGTCATACTTCTAAAGTCACTGAACGATGTAATTTTCCTAATGTCGTTATTTTTCCAAATGACGTTCATTTTCCTAACTTAGGCCTACCAAGTGACGTGCCTTCATTTCTTTCATCATCGTCATACTTCTAAAGTCACTGAACGATGTAATTTTCCTAATGTTATCATTTTTTTCTCTAATGACGTGCGTTTTCCAACATTGGTTTACCAAGTGAAGAGCCTTGGTTTTCTTTATCGTAAGTCATTAAACGACTTAATATTCCTAACGTCGCCATTTTCACAAAATGACGTTCGTTTTTCCAACGAGTCTGCCATGTGTTGAACTTCATCCTTAATACTTAGTTATATTTTTTGAACCTCGTTACCATATACTTGATTTGGGGTCTAAAAGTGACTAAGGATAGAAGAGAAATCTTAGCATTGAAGTCTAAGGGAAACTCTTTGACAACTCATCATACTGAGAGGAAAAGTATGGCTAGTCCAACTAAAACGACAGTTGGTAAAGACCACCCAAGTTCATTGATAACTGAGGGTTTGCTAAAAATCCTAAGTTAGAATGCTTCAATTATACAAGAGAACAATATGTGGATAAAATATAAATTTTATTCATATGTAACTGAAGATACATAAACTCAAAGTATATAGATTGAACTTAGAAGACTTGAACTACACTACGAGGTTCAGTTACAAGTTCTTTCAACTACACTACGAGGTTCAGTTACAAGTTCTTTCGGCTACACTACGGAGGTCAATTACAAGTTCCAGGACCTTCGAGATTGTACTACGAACCTCGTCCGCAGCAAATGCGCTGTCTTGTTGTTGAAGTTCCATCTTCCGTTCCTGGGCATGAAGTCTTCCCCATACCCAACTTCTAACTTTGGCGCTTATAGCATGCGTCTACCTACTTGGGTAAACTGACTACTAATTGAAACACCACAAGCTCTGAGCATAGGATCAACACTTCTTCCATCTCCGCAGAACGTGAAGACGACACTAACATTGTTGCTGACTCCTAAAAGAAGCACTTCACTAAGCCTGTGAAGCTGCCACATAGAGTGAAGTCTAGAAAAGGGACTGCATGCTTGGGGGTACATAGCGTGTCAAAACAGCAAGCATATTTGGACTTAAGATATCTCTTTGAGGTTACATTCAAAGGTCCAACAAGTTGACGAAACACTGAGAAATCCTCAAATGAGCGAACTACTACGAAGGCCAAGAGATCATAGATCGGGTCAGAAGAGTTACCTGAAGCGACAAAGTCATCAACTTTGCCTACCTCACTAGCGATGATCATCGAGGCTCGGAGTCTAATGGGAAGCAAAGGTGGAAGTCTTAAAATGGTTCATTTCCTCTGAATTATTTTGGGAGCAAGACACTGAAGAGGAAGATGAATCCTCTCAAAAAGCAATTGCCTATTTATAGGCGAAGGAACCAACCAAGTGGCTGGGATTCGTTACACGAATCCCTAGGCACCAAACCGCCAAAGGATGCTGTGAATGAAGCGGCGCAATCAATTGCGTTCATAATTAATGCCAAAGAAAATATGGCTCGAAACGACGCATTAAGTACTCAAGACTCAACGTTGACGAGATGAAACGACGGATTCTTGTGTATCAACAGTCTTGGAACTGTTAAAAGTTGCCACGTCGTTCAACGAGATTTATTCTTGTTCCTAAGTCAGAAATAACGAGGGGTCGTTGTTTCAAACTAGACTCAGGTATTGAAACTCGATTGAATATGGATTCGAACCTTGTTTTTTTTTTTGACAAAGGTCATCCCTCTATTGGACTCAAGTGTGGAGGCTTGATTGAAAAAGAATCTGAACCTCGTCTTCGACGAAGGTCGCTTCTTTAGTTATGCCTAGGCTTGGAATCCGAACCTCGTCTTTGACGAAGGTTGTTTCTATAACTATACTCGAGTATTGAGATTTGATCAAAATTGGATCCGAACCTCGTCTTTGACGAAGGTCGTTCCTCAAATTTTACTCAAATATTGAGAACTCAATTGAAATCGGATTTGAACCTGGTCCTCCACGAAGGTCATTTCGGTAATTAGGTTCAAACGCCAAGGGTTAATTGAATGAGGTTAGAACTTCATTACGTCAAATACGAATTGGAATTCGAATCCAACCTCTTGTCAAAGTAACAAGGTTCGTACTTCAAATCATAAATCGCAAAACAACGAAGTTCGTGAACTTTGGCATTAGATTATGCATCGAGGTGTAAAGTAGAGTTAGTGAACAGAGACGTCCGAAATTCTACTTAGAAAAAGAAAACATATGAAGAAAAGGGTTACAAAAGTCTGATAAAAAAAAGGAACTAAATGGACCCAGCAATCCGACGAATTTCCTCAGTGAGTTTAGCTATGGATTCCTGATTTTCTGCCTCAACATCATCCAAATCGTGTCTACGCAGCTCCTCATCGGAATAGACTCTCATGTTATTTATAGCTTTTTCTAGCTGCTCCATTCAATCAATTTCAGCTTGAAGCAAGGGTTGATGCTACATTTGTTTTGAAGCCAATGTCTGCTTCATATCCGCCATGCCCATTAATTCAGCTTCAGCCTTTGCCAGTTGGGCCTGAATAGCTTTTATTTGAGCTTGAATATGGTCGACCTCACGTTGTTTTTGAAGTTCAACGTTTGTAACCTTTCTACCCTCTCGGGACAAATTCTCTTTGACCTCTTTGAACTCCTTAAGTCGATGATTAGTCTCAAGCAATTGATGGTTAAGTTTAAATAAGGAGTCATCCCTTTGCCGCATAGTTTGAATGGCCCGTTCCTCAGCCAAAGGGTAAAGAGATCAAGACTAACGATTTTCCCATTGATTGAAATGATCTTCAACCTTGGTCAGGTGCAACCAATACGGTAATACTACAAGATCAGAGATCAAACTCTTCATTAAGTCCAAGAAGGGCACCAGCACCTCTTTAATGTCTGCAAAATTCCCTCCATGGTCCAAAACCTGAACGGAAGATTCTCTCAGGATGCTGAGAAAGTTCTCTGATATTTTTGATACAGCGAAATTTCTCGCTGAAGATGGAGGAGAAGCATGTGTGCTACCAGAGGACACCATTGCATGAGTAGCGACAGAAGAAACTCTAGCTGTTGTGAAGACTGGCGGCGCAGGGCACGCGGTAGGAGCGTCAGTAGTTGTAGCAATCATTGTAGTAGTGGTAGGAGCAGCAGCGACTATAGTACTTGGAACGATGTAAGTCTTGATCGTCGTAATAGAACTAGTAGACACAACACTTGTATCCGTAGTGGTTTCAGCTTCAGCTATAATGGTTGGAGCAGGTTCATCTCCCTCAGCTTCTTCAGGGTCAACAGTCGGATTATCAGCTGAGCCTGATTCCACATCTGAACTTGGAGGTACCCTACTTTTAGCAGGGTCATCAGAAGCCGATCTCGCCTCAATACCTGCATCGGTAAAGGCAGTGGAATCTGTGGAAACAACTAAGCACGGATCAGCAGGAGCGTCCTCAATGTGAGTACTCGGCGCCAAACGCAGTCCAGAGTGGAGTCGAGCTAAAGGAACTTCATCCTCAAGCTCCAAATCCGTCTCAACATTGAGTGACTCTATCAAAGGAGTCATGGGAAGAGAAACGTTACGCCTTAGTCTTTTGGCAACGCGTTTAGACTTGCGCATTCGCCCAATTTCTTTAGACTTTTTCCCCACTTGTCTCGGGGCCTCTTCTTCTGCAGTTTGTTCTGAATAAGAAGTATCAGAGAGAAACAAGTCAAAGTTAAGACAAGTCAAAGTTGACATACCAGTGATTCTTTTATCGTGATGTGGTTCCTCAAGAATCGGAGATCGTCGATGAGAGCCTTCAGTAGTAGATCCATGTAGAGAAGGCTCACAAGGTTCGCCCATAGAAGCAAAATCCTCAAATCCACCAAGATTTGCTCCATCTCTAAAAGCGTCCCCAATATCGGAAGCAGCAGGCATGTGACTCCCGTACTCGTTAACATGAGGAGATCTACGAGATGCACTCTCATTTAGAGCCGCGTCTACCTCTTCCTGAGTCTCATGAGGGCTAGGAGGAGTTGTTTCCTCTACCCCAACACTCTCTTCAGCATGCAAGAACTATTTGAGCTCGGGTATACGGCTTCGCCTAGAAGCATTCCCAGATCTGTATTGGCGTCGGATATAACATAACCCCGAAGAATTGACGTTGAAGTTGGGAATCCCTACGTTTGCCATGCAATGCCACTTGCAATAAGCAAGTGTAGTCCGAAGCTGTGGATTTTTGGGTAGAAGCAAGAAGCGAGCACCTGTGCTACCAGCAATAGTCCAATACCAAGCTCTAGCCCTAATGATTAAGCTACAACCCTCAGATATCAGTTGAGTATTGGGATTACCAATATACAACTGAGTGTAACCGAATTATCGAGCGAAGCGACAATGGAGGTAGGGTTCCAACACACATACTAGGCCGAAACGATAAATATAATACCCAGGGCGAATGGTCATAAGCCATATGAAGTAGCCAAGCGATAGAGAAGAATAACCCCGACTATTGGATGCATCCACAAAGGCATGTCTGTAACTGGTTCTGGGGAAATGAGGGAAACAGCGATTGAATTCCCATCTCTTGTGATCGCGGAGAATGCGCCTCACCAAAGGCAAGTAATGGTGCTCCCAATCTAAATTCTCCAACCTCTGAATGAAGGGAATGACTTCACCCTCTCTATGAGCAGAAGGCGTACCCATAAGGGTTGGATAATGCAGAACAACCCATGCCATGAAATAAGTGTAGGGCAACCCTACCTTTGGATTCTCGTTACCTCGACAAAATTGGTAACACAAGCTCTGTAATCCATAATGAATGCGGGCGATCATGGCAGGGAGAAGGGTATAAGAACGGTTGTGCGCTAAACATACGGCAGGGAATACCACTTCCATTGGCAACGAGTCAAAACTTCTAGAAACAACGACGACTTGATGGAGCCATAGCATGAGATACCCTGCCAGCAAAGCCTTGGAAGAAATAGGCTCTCCACCTTGAAAGAAATAACTCTCAAAAGTTTTTGAAGAGATATCGAGCCCAGATGCTATGGCTGAGGAGTCTCTTACCCTTCTTATTGAGTCGTCCTTCCACATTCATACAAATGTGGTAATAACACATTAACTCCCAGAAAGTCTCTACTACTTGGGGTTGCTCCTTCTCTAGATCAACTAATTCTCGTTGACCTGGGATATACTCATCATACGGATAGTTCCCGTTTGGCAGCCCGGAGACTTCTTCCATCTCATGAAGAGCAATCCCCATCTCTCCATCAGGAGTAAATAAAGTACGGGTTGTAGGGTTATACAACTCCAGAATACCAAAGAGCTGGTGGGAGTTATTGATCAATCCGAATTACGTTGCTCTAATGGGCGCATAAAGACCAAACTTTTGTAGGTCTTCTTGGTTCTCCAGCAAAATGTATTCAGTGACATGAGGCCACCACTGTGTAGGACTCCAATGAGACCAGCCTCGAGTTCTAAAGTCTTTAGCAGGGAATTGACCATTTCTCCTAAAGAACGCACGACCAAAGGTGTTAGCCTCTTCAGCGGTCTCACCAATTGGGAGTTCTTTTTGAAAAAGCCCAGGGTGCAATCCGATGATGTAACGACCACCACTATCTATCTTGGCGCCGCTACAAGAAAAGTGGCCACATATGACCCCGTCCTGTACTGGGGTTAAATCCCAGTCCATTCTCCTGGGAGGCGAGACAATCTTCAAAGCAGTAAGGGAAACATCACGCTCCATCCGAGGTAAGAACAAATTTCACCCGTTTATAGTTCTAAGCCATTCGTAAGTCCTGATATCCAACAAATCAGGATCCTCTGAAGAGTCTCCGAATAAGAGAACGGGCTTCACAATAGGTTCCCGATTGATAGACTCTAACAGAGCATCAGTGATCATGCGCCTAAATGTGGAAACAGAAGGGTCAGAAAGAAGATCCACTTCTTCTAGCCCTCGTTCTCTGAACAGTGGAATACTCTCAAGAATACAGTAATGAGGATGAATGACAATCGTCTGAGTACCATCCGCTCCAAGATCGCCACGTTGAGGAAGTGGAGTAGAAGGATATATGACTGCACAAAAAGACAAACAAGATTAGTCTCGAACAGCAGTCATGGCCAAGTAACACGAAGGTCATACTAGCAACGAATGTCAAAATTCATTCGAATAATGAATCTCGACAGGGATAACAAGGTTCATCTGTTCAGTGAGGTTCGTTGGAAAACACGAAGTTCATCTGAAGACAAAATTCGCCAATCCAACAAACGTGGTCGATGAAAAGACGAAGCTCATCATATAAACGAATTTCGTTTAACAATTCTAGAGTATGACCCTTTTCAAAATAGCCAACGATGTTGGATATGTGAATGCAATTTGCGAATAAGGCTCATCGAAAGACGAAACAAGTCACAGAGACGAGAATCATCGATGATGAGCCACATCTGGCCAAAAAGACGTCATCTTTATGATGAGTCTAGAAGAAACTGTTCATCTTCCTCAAGAAACCTAAGTCTAAAATAGACAGGGTTAACATTCTTCAGAACGTAAATCATGTGTTTAAGATCTATTACCGGAAAAGGTGGGTAGAACGTCAGGTTCGTGCGAAGAGTCGGTAACCTTCTTGCCCTTACTCTTGCTTCGGTCTACAGCGGTCTTAGGGGCCATTGATTTCACTTGAAGGGGTTGCGAAGAAAGAAAGATCAAAATTTTGAGAAAAGAAGGAGTTCAGATATCCAAACGACGAAGAGGGAAGAAAAGACTTCTCATGTTATGATACCCTATTTATAGGGGCGGGGAAAAGGTCGAGTCAAGGGTCGCGATCTTCAGTTAAGGTCGTTTGATGAGATCTCTCCCCAACAAGATCTACAGATAAGATTCACGAGGATTCCTAATCACCAGCTAGCAACCATTCGCTAGATCTTGGAAAGGCGCATAGCAGTGATGCTGACGAAGCTGCGAGGGGTCAGTTGTCAGACGATGGTTATGCTGACAAGGCTCGTGTGAAGGGACAAACTCCAGAACGAACCTCAAGGTAACTTTCATGAACACGAGGTTCATGACAAAATCAGGTTCGTGAAATGAACTCCTCTGGTTCGAAGTACCTATTCAAAGTATTTCAGACTACATACAACCTGATTCAAGTCTGAAAACTTTGAAGGGGGTTTTGTAGACATTAAAAAATACCAAAATTCGAAAGGTGAAAAGAGAGGTTAGGGAAATGAACCCCTTTTCAATCAGAAACGAGGTTTGCTGTTTAGAAAAGAATCAACCTCGAAAACGAGAGTCACCATGCAACAAAACTCAATGTTGAAAAATAAAGTTCATTATTGAATGAAACGGAGCCACGAAAGTCAGAGCTCGTCATTGGATACGAGGTTCGAGGTTCACTAGTGGATACAAGGTTCGAAGCTCGTCGTTGGATACGAGTTGAACTTTAGTTGTCAAAGATGAAGCTCGTCGTTAGATATGAGGTTCGAAGCTCGTTATTGGATACGAGGTTCGGAGTTCATCATTGGAAGTGAAGTTCATTAACGAGAACAAAGCTTATCATTAGATTTAAAGCTCGTCAGTGAAGATGAAGCTCATTATTAAAGAAGCTCACGAGGCTCGCCATGCAGTGAGGCTCGACATCAAAGACGAGGCTCGCCACGCAGTGAGGCTCGACATCAAAGACAAGGCTCGCCACGCAATGAGGCTCGACATCAAACACGAGGCTCGCCACGCAGTGAGGCTCGACGTCAAAGACGAGGCTCGCCACCTAGCGAGGCTCGACATTAAGGATGAGGTTCGCCAATGCAGTGAAGTTCGTCACCCATATTAAATCGGGCTGTAACGGCCACGAAGACCCAGTCAGCCACGTGGGCTAAATTCAAGGAGTCAGTTACGCCATGACTCCACAAGTTCAGCATATCAGTTACGCCCACGACTCCACGATTATAGCACGTCGGTTACGTGCTCGAACTCCTATAAATAGCTATCGATGGCTACAGAGAAAGGGGTTGGGTTTTTATTATCGATTAATTGGAGATTTTCAAGCTTGGACTTAGAGAAGCATCAGATATCAAAGTTTCTGCACGTCGATTCGGAGTACGAACCTCGATTCCAGCTGGCTAACAAAGTTCAGAAGCTCCAGCAATCTTGGTCTGATCATCAACGGGAGGCAAGCTCGACGCAAGCATCGGGGGAAGCATCCTTTTGCCACCTAGAACCCACGTTAAATAAGGAGAAGCTGAATTAATCTTCTCTTCCTCTGTAATCGAGAGAGAGTGTGTGAGTGATTGTAAGGGTTTCGTACCAAGTGATCGAACCCATTTCTTAAAACAAGAAAATCAATCCCAACATCAATTTTTCGACCCTACACCATGCTCCCTCGATGTGCTTCTACAAATTTTCACAATATATAAGCACTATCAAAAGAATCAAGCTTATTAGATGTGGATGAGTCAAAAGTATTTCATAAAAATTCTAACAAGAGCTTGTTCATAGTAAACATTCTTTTGTCATTTTTATTCCACTTGGATTTCTCCGTAGTGGGTACAATGTAAGCACCGTCAATAATTTTCCATAAATTAAAATGTCTAGATCTAATAAAAAGTTTAAATCTAACACACCATTAAACATAAGAGAAATTATTAATTCTAGGGGCAATATTAATGGCATAACCTAAGCTAGGTGCACCGTGCATATCCATGATATATTATACAAGTAATATGAAAAAAATCTCAAACTAGATTAGCAATATAGCAAAGCGAGGATCTTTGACTCTAGGCAGTTAAACCTCAAATCAAAGAGCACCAACCTCTAATACCAAATGAAATTACCCTAGAGGGGGGTGAATAGGTTATAGCTAATCTAATTCAATATTAATATCGATTTAAAACTTATTAATAATTATATCATAGCAAGTATGATATTTAACAAATTATATACAAGGATATGTAACTAAAACGAGGGCGATAAAAACATGAGACAATAGCGACATAGAAAGCAATAAACAAAGAGCACAAACAATATGCCAAGGCAAACTCAAACGCACAATATGATCACGGAGTTCAGTCACTCTCAACATACGTCTCCACTCCTCACTCATGAGGAGAATCTTCACTATCACAATCGGTTTTCAACGTTCACCAAAAATATTTACAACTTACACAATCAATTTTCTAGCTCACTGAAATCCTTCACAGCTCACACAATTACAATCACACAATACACTCTCTAAGTGTTGGCCTAACCCGTGTCAATTTCCTCAAGTGTTTGGATTTACCACTTCTCCCTAGGCTTTACTACCAACATCGCTCCTCTTGGAATTGACCCATTCTCTCACCACACACTCCTCTCGGTGTACTTGTGTATTACAATGTAATGTCACTATAAAGTTCAAGTACAAATGATTTTGTTCTCTAACAAGATCAGAACTCAATTAAGTTCACTCTCAACTAATCACTCACCACAACCCAAGTATATAATGTATGAAATGCTAAAAGCTCAATAGGTAGTGGGTGTGATTAATGAGCAATAACCAAAACTAAACTCAATTATGAAATCTAGCGTAATAAAATGATTAATCAATAAATATATAAATGTAAAGCTAGAAATTAAGTTCAGAGAAAATTTCTCTGAAAAACAAGAGTGAGAAAGATGAGAGATTGAAGCTCAAACAATAGAGAAAAGGTCTCCTCCTCTTGTGAAACTTTCTTCGCATAAACACTTGTAGAAACACACTTAAAACAAACTTGAAACCCTTGTAAACTTGTTTTAAAACTTTCTTAAGTTGGTTCAGAAGTTAGAGGGAATGTGGTATATATAGGTTCACAAAACAAATCCCAAAAAGCAAGAAAATCCAAGCAAAAATACAAAAAAACCTGAAAATCATGCAAGCTGGAAACTACCGTTACAGTGCCATCAGTCGACTGATACTATTTATCAGTAGACTGATGAGCTGACCGTTACAGGCTGTTCATTTGCTATCGGTCGACTGATGAACTCATCAGTCGATTGATAACATGCATCGGCCGACTGATGGTTCATCAGTCGAATGAGCAGAAACTAATTGCACATTCCAGCGCGTTTCATTGGTCGACTGATAATAATCATCAGTCGACTGATAACATGCACAGGGGTTTTTTGAACAGTAAAATTAAACTTTGGACCCTCTCTAAAAATATCAAATAAATTCTAAAAATATAAAATTTAGGGAAATGTTTATAAACATGAAAATAAACATGTTACAAAAGGAATTTTTGAGATATCATTTCCCATTTGTGAAATCTCTTTGTTTTGTAAAAACTCACAAATATGTGTGTATATAAAACACTTGATTTTTAACTTTTGACTTAAACCAAATTATGAAATCTTTTTAATTGATTTATAGACTTAATAAAATATGTATACAATGATTATTTTGTCCATAAATCAATAACACAATATTTTCATAAAAATAACCAAATTGTGATAAAACAAAGAATGTGTGTGTGCATAATATTGAGCTTGAAGTATCTGTTGGACCCTAGAGGGGGGGATTAGGGTCATAAGGCTATAATTGTGCAATAAAATTAAGAGAAGCAAAAACACAATATCCAAATGCAATCAAAATAGAGGAGATAGGGTTAGGAATCGTTATCCTGTGACGCGCGATGTGTTAACGAGGTTCGGTCCGCTGACCTACGTCCCTGCTCCCTACTCTCGAGGAAAAATCCACTACACAACCCGGTTTAGAAGCCGGAACTTCTTCTATACAGCGATCCCCTCCGATCTCACACTACACAGTTGATCTCACTAGATCACACTCCCACACAATTGATCTACACAAGATCAAACTCTCAAAATAGTAGAAATGGTGTAAGAATCCTCTCTTTACAATGTCCCTATGGCAAATAGAAGATAACACTGAAGCTGGGATGTGAAACACAAAAAACTCAGAAGAACTGGTTTGAAAATGAAGCTCTGTAAGAAAACGCTCTCTTAAGGATTTTGAAAGAGCTGGGACAATGAGGAAGAAGAAGAAGATAGGTTTTTATAGAAAATCACAACTGTTTGAAACCCAAACCCAATCCCCCAAAATCTGCAAGCAGTCTAAAAACAATCTGGAAGAGATTGTGTGCAGGCGGCACGGAAATCAAAAATAAAATGACCGTTTGAAAAGATGGCGGTCGACCGTGACTTTTTCGCGGTCGACCGCGAGGCAACTCAGAAACTTACTAAAAGTCCAGAGACTTTCGCAGTCGACCGTGGGAAATTTTTTGCTCACTGTCGACCGTGGCGGTCGACCGTGAAAGTTTCTACTGCCAGTGACGAATGAAACCAGGTGTGGTCGACCGTGGCGGTCGATCGCAATCTGATACATCCAAAAAATAGTTTTTTGACTCATTTAAAATATTTGTAAGAAATGATCGCGTAAGAAATGATGACACACATCAATATGCTTGGTTCTAGAATGCAAAACTGAATTTTTGGAAATATTAATAGCACTAGTGTTATCACAAAATATTTTTTTATTTTGAAAATTCAAATCATAGTCAACCAAGTTTTGTTTCATCCACAAAACTTAGGCACAACATAAGCCGGCGGCAATATATTCCGCTTCCGTAGTGGACAATACAACACAATTTTGTTTCTTGGAAGCCCAAGAAACAAGTGAATTTCCTACGAATTGGCATGTTCTACTTGTACTCTTGCGATCTACCTTACATCCGGCAAAGTCGGCATCACAAAAACCATATAAATTAAAAGAGGTGCTCTTTGGATAAAATAAACCAAGATTAAAAGTCTCATTAACATACTTAATGATCCTTTTAACCGTAATTAAATGAGATGCTTTAGGAGAAGCTTGAAAACGTGCACATGCACACACACTAAACATGATATCGGGTCTACTAGCGGTGAGATAAAGAAGACTACCTATCATACCTCGGTATAGTTTTTGGTCCACATCTTCACCACTCGCATCCGCATCAAGCTTGACACTTGTACTTATGGGAGTAGGCGCATGCTTAGAATTCTCCAAATTGAATTTTTTTCACCAATTCCTTAGCATACTTGCTTTGAGAAATGAATATCCCATCCTTAGTTTGCTTGACTTGAAGACCGAGAAAGAATGTAAGCTCTCCCATCATACTCATCTCAAAATGATCTTGCATAACCTTAGAAAATTCCTTGCACAAAGATTCATTAGTAGCACCGAAAATGATATCATCAACATATATTTGAACTAAAATGAAATCATTTTTCCTTTTTCTTACAAAAAGAGTGTTATCAATTGTTCCTTTTAAAAAACCATTTTCAATAAGAAAACTAGAGAGACGAGTATACCAAGCTCTAGGAGCTTGTTTCAACCCATATAAAGTTTTTTGAACCCGGTAAACATGATTAGGAAAAGCATGATCTATGAACCCGGGGGGTTGCTCAATATATACTTCTTCTTCTATAAAACCATTTAAAAAGGCACTTTTAATATCCATTTGAAACAATTTGAAATCTTTAAAGCTAGCAAATGCCAAAAACATCCTAATAGATTCCAACCTTGCAACCGGTGCAAAGGTTTCATCATAGTCTATGCCCTCCTCTTGATTGTATCATTGAGCAACCAAACGAGCTTTATTTCTAGTAACAATGCCATGTTCATCAAGTTTGTTTCTAAAAACCCATTTAGTACCAATAACACTAGCATTGTTAGGTCTAGGAACTAGTTTCCAAACATTATTTCTTTAAAAATTATTTAGTTCTTCATACATAGCCAAAACCCAAAATTCATCATTTAAAGCATCATTAATCTTTTTAGGCTCTAGTTGAGATAAGAAAGCAACATTACCACACTCACTCAAGGCTTTTGAGCGAGTAACAACTCCTTTTGAAGGGCTCCCAATTATTTGTTCCTTTGGATGGTTTGATGCGAATTTCCAAGCTTTAGAAAGTTTAACTTGTTCAAGAGCATTGGAACTATCCACATCCTTTTGTGCTTCTATAGAGGGTGTACCATTGATTTGTAACAAATCCAATCCTCCCTCAACATCATCATCATCATCTTTCCTAGGTAAAACAACTTGAGAACCAACATTAGTCTCATCAAAAGTAACGTTTATAGATTCTTCAACAACGAGAGTTCGTTTGTTGAAGACCCTATAAGTCTTACTTCAAGGTGCATATCCTAAGAAAATACCAACATCAATTTTAGAATTAAATTTGTCATGATGATCTTTTGTATTTAAAATAAGACATTTGTAACCAAAGATACGAAAATAGCCAATAAAAAGAGTTTTTCCATAAAATAGTTCATAAGGAGTTTTCTTAAGCTTTGGTCTAATTAAAACACGATTTAAAACATGGCAAACCGTATTGACGTTTTCCGCCCAAAAATATTTTAGCAAATCAAAAGAATTAAGCATAGTGCATGCCATCTCTTGTATGGTGTGATTTTTTCATTCAACAACACCATTTTGTTGTGGTGTTCTAGGAGCGGAAAACATGTGAGTTATACCATGATGAGCACAAAATTCATAAAAAAAATCATTTTGAAATTCACCTCCATGATCACTTCTAATTTTAACAACTTTTAAATCTTTTTTATTTTCAATTCTTTTGACATGATTAGAAAATTCTTCAAAATAATCATTTTTATTTGTAAGAAATATTGTCCATGTAAAACGAGAAAAATTATCAATAATCACAAATACATAGTGTTTGCCTCCAAGAGAGGTAACATGCATAGGACCAAATAAATCAAGTTGAAGTAATTGTAAAGGTTTAGAAGTCGATACCTCATTGATGGATTTGAAAGAAGATTTTGTTTGTTTACCTTTGGCACAATCTTCACATATGGTATCTTTGATGAAGTGCAAGTTAGGTAGCCCTTTTACAAGATTTCTCTTGGACAATTTTGATACCAATTCCATGTTTGCATGTCCAAGCCTCTTATGCCAACTCCAAGGGTTTTCATCAATTGCCACAAGGCACTTCACATCTTGATTCACCGGTTCATTCATCTCAAAAATGTACACATTAGATTTGCGATTAGCAACAAAAACAGTTTTTCCATTCATACTAATAATGCATTTGTCCGGTTTAAAGGAAATATCAAAACCTTTATCACTCAATTGGATAATGCTAAGAAGATTATGATTCAAACCATTTACTAAATAAACATATTCTATGATGGGTGAAGTTTCTTACCAATAAAGCCAATACCAATAATTTTACATTTCTCATCACTACCAAAGGAGACGCTACCTCCTTCAATCCTTGATAGGGTTGCAAATAACTCTTTGTTGCCCGTCATATGATGAGAGCAACCACTATCAAGGTACCACATCTCTCTACGTCGTTGCCGTGATGTTCCCTACAAGAGAGGAAGATGTAGTAACTTTAGGTACCCAATTCTTGGGTCCTTGGTGGTTAGTAAACTTGGTACCTTTGGTACCCATGTCAATCCTTAAAATTCATAGTTATCTTTAATTCTACAATGAGTAGAAATATGACCATGTTTCATGCAATATGTGCACACAAAATTTCTTTTGTATGTATGAGCATGAGAACCATGAAACCTATTTCTACCATGGTGATGATGATTAGCATAAGCATGAGTGGGTCTAATCCTACCACTCTCAATTTCTAGTCTTTCGATCTTGGATTTTAATTGCTTATTCTCGAAATCAAGATCTCCTAGCAATTCATCTTTTAGAGCAAGAGAGGTTTCTAGTTGTTCTAATTTCACATCACAAGAAGCATGCACCTTTTTAAAAGAAGAAAATTCCTTTGATATTTTTTTAAATTCAAAGTTTAATTCTTCTAAAGCCGTAGCTAGATCACATTGCCTGTAAAAAGATTCACTCTCGATGTCGGATATTACCTCTTGTTCAAGAGCCATGAAACAAATATTGGGATCATGAAGAGCAAGTTTAGCTCTTTCTTCATTGCTATCTGAATCACTTGGTTCGGATTCTTCCCATCCGGCATACATAGCCTTCTTCTTCTTGTATTTCATGTACTTCTCCTTGAGCCTTGGGCAATCCTTAGCGATATGGCCTGGTTTATTGCATTCGAAACATTTTCCTACACGTGAAGAAAATTTGTTGTTAGAACGGGGATTAAACTTTTTATTCATATTTATGAGTCTAGAAATTCTTCTAGAGAGATGAGCCACTTCTCTAGAAAAATCAACTTCACTATCCGATGATGAAGAGGAGTTATCACTAGCTCCTTTGAGAGCTATGTTCTTCAATTTTGGTGATGGCTCCTCAACTTCCCGTGAGGGCACTTCCTCCTTCTCCTTTCTCTTGAGCTTCTTCTCATGAACCTTGAGCTTTCCGATTAGGCCATCGAGAGGTAGAGTGGTAAGGTCATGAGCTTCTTCTATCGCCGTCACCTTGGGTTCCCACATCGGGGTCAATGAACAGAGAATCTTGTAGTTTGTCTATTGAATAGTTAATTTCTTGTCAAGACCATGCAATTCATTGATAATGTTAGTGAAGCGAGAAAACATAGCATCAATTGATTCATTTGGAAGCAATTGAAATAACTCATATTCATGCATAAGTCCACTAATCTTGGATTCCTTAACTTGGAGGGTTCCTTCGTGTGTAATACATAATTTCACCCATATTTCGTATGCGGTTGCACACGTTGAAACTCTATTATATTCATTTGGAGAAAGACCACAAATTAGGGTGTTCATAGCTTTAGCATTGAGATTGGCTTGGTGCCTTTCTCCGTCGGTCATGTTCCCGACTTTGGACTTCTCTACATATTTTTTTATGAGTTCTAGGATGTCAAGGTCAATGCAACGAAGGTAAATCCTCATCCTAGCCTTCTAATAAGCAAAATTACTACCGGTAAACAAGGGTGGTCTAGTAGTCGATTGTCCTTCCAACATATGCACATTCATTGAAGCCTCCATAAGATCTTTTCTCTAAGGTGATTAAACCAAAAACTAATATAGAGACCAAACTCTAATACTAATTGTTGGATCCTAGAGGGGAGGGATTAGGGTCACAAGGCTATAATTGTGTAATAAAATTAAGACAAGCAAAAACACAATATCCAAATGCAATCAAAATAGAGGGGATAGGGTTAGGAATCGTTATCCTGTGACGCGCGATGTGTTAACGAGGTTTGGTCCGCTGACCTATGTCCTCGCTCCCCACTCTCGAGGAGAAATCCACTACACAACCCGGTTTGGAAGCCGGAACTTCTTCTACACAGCGATCCCCTCCGATCTCACACTACACAGTGTAGGCTGTCCAAAAATCATAATAGATAGTTGATCTCCCATCAAACACCGATGATGGAAGTTACAATCTGACGACTTCCAAAAGGCTACAATTTGAGGACTTTCACGTAGAAGGTTACAATCTGACGACCTTCACAATAACTAATGAAAGCCCTAATTCAACAGCCTTCACAATCAACATCGGGAGTTACAATCTGACAACTCTCATATTTTTAAGGAGCCAAAACGAAGATTACAAGATGACGATCTTTGTAACGCTCTAGCAAAAGAGACTACAAATCGACGGTCTCTTCAAACCAAAACGCAGATATCTCTTAAACCGTAAGAAATTTGGCAAAACTGACAGAGCAAACCGAACCCTATGGGGTAGGTTTGGTCGGCTCCGTCTCGTCGAGATAGCCAATTTTCATATATAATTCGTCTAATTCCGACTTGCGGTTTGAAAGTTATAACCTGTTCTTCGCAGCAAGTTATGTTCTGAAGTCCGTCTGCAAGACTGGACTTCGTCAGAACATTGGACTTAGCCTGAAGCTCGCCAAGCCCGACTAAGGTTCGCCTCTGCATTACAGAGTCAAAACACACGGGTCGAACCAGCGTTATAACCTCAAAACGCACGGGTCGGACCTGCATTGCAACACCAAAACACACGGGTCGAACCTGCGTTGTAACATCAAAACGCACGGGTCGAACCAGCGTTATAACCTCAAAACGCACGGGTCGGACCTACGTTGCAACATCAAAATGCACGGGTCGAACCAGCGTTGTAACATCAAAACGCACGGGTCGGACCTGCGTTATAACCTCAAAACACAAAGGTTATCCTTGTGATGTAACATCAAAACGCAGAGTTCATGCAGAAATCAACTCTGCACCCCAGGTCCAAAACGCAGAGTTCATCTCTGCGCGGCCCAACTGTGCGTTTTCAGCCTAAAACAGGCCTAACTGTGCGTTTTCAGCCCAAAATGCAGAGTTTATCTCTGCGCGACCCTACTGTGCGTTTTCAGCCCAAAACGCAAAGTTCATCTCTGCGCGGCCTAACTGTGTGTTTTCAGTCTAAAACAGGCCCAACTGTGCGTTTTCAGCCTAAAACGCAGAGTTCATCTCTGCGCGGCCCAACTGTGCATTTTCAGCCCAAAACGCAGAGTTCATCTCTACGTGACCTGTGCGTTTTCAGCCTAAAACAGGCCCAACTCTGCGTTTCAGGTCCAGAAATGCACAGTTCGGGCCCAGAACGCTGTTTTCAGCGTTTGACTCGTTCAAGCACGATTTGAACGATTCCAGAACCATTTTCCCCCAAGATTTGAGGGGATCACTACCCTATCATGGAGAGATTTATAGGGGGTAGTTACACCCCATTAAACCCTCATTAAGGAGAGATTTAAGGGGGCGGTTACACCCCTAAATCCTCTATAAATAGTGGGAAACTCAACTAAGTTCGGATCCTCTTTTTGGCTGACTTTTTGGGGATCTTTGATCGGGCATCTTGGAGATTTCTGCAGCAACAAAGTCCTTGGAGCATTCCCTTGGCTTATTAACCGAACTTTCGGTTCAAATCAACTCTTTTTCAAGAATTCAAACTCGTTCGGAGTTAAACTCGATCTGAGTTATCAACACTACAAGAAATACAATATTTAACGACCAAAATTAGTAAAGGGATTAATTGACCGTCGTTAATGTGCATATAATAACGACGGGTTTTTAAAGCCTTCGTCGAGTGATTACAAATATTATAGGAATGATGTGAGATGGGTAACGGTTTTCTAGCCCCTTCATTAATTTGATCCTAATACCGTCGTTATTGGGTCTCATTAAAGACGAAGGGGTCCATTACCTTCATTAATCATAACTCCTAATAATAATAGGAGTAGTAATCAAAATTAATATAAATAACCCGAAACCCAAATCACCCTCTAACCGCAACTATGGTATTTAACTAAACCCTAAATTAATTTTTATAAATACGGTTAATTAATCTCACGTTCTTAACCCTCTTCTTCAAAATCTGCCGCCGCCCTGCCAACGCAGCCCACCCCAGCCCCGCCTCTGCCTCAGACCACCCCAGTGCGGTCCGCCGTTGCCGACCCTCGCCGCCGTTGACGACCCGCGCCGCCACTGCCATCCCGCGCCGCTGTCGACCCAGTATTTTCACGCCGCCACTGCCATCCCAGCGTTGGCGATCGTCGCCCGACCAGCCTCGTCGCCCCGTCGTCGGCATCGGCCCAGCACCGCCAAGTGACTTCCCTTGCCCCGTCGTCGCCACGGTGAAAAGCCAGCGGCTGGATTTGTTGTATGGTAATTTTACACTCAAGTCCCCTATAGTTTATCCTACTTTGCACTTTTGCCATACTTGTGACCGACCCAGTATTTTGCACTTTGCCATACTTTTGCCATACTTTTGCCATACGTGTGATTGTGCTCCATACTTATCTATTGTAGCTGGATCAATTCAGTTCCATAGCTGGACGAGTTCAGTTTCAAATTTTCAAAAGGGAGGAGTCTTGTGATTAATAATACACCTTCTTCAGTAAATATTCATCAATCCTTTTCCCACATTAGAGATTTACCTTATTGAATGGTGACTGAAGTAAAAACTAAATGAGTAAATGAGGGGGAAAATGACGTAGAGAGAGGAAGAGAGGAGTGAAGCCTGGAGAATAGTTAAAACCTGCAAGTATGGACACCGATACAAAATATAGGTACCACCCCATATAGATGCAGAGATAAGGGACAATTTGAAACATGGATACAGAGTTGAATTGTTTGTTGATAATAAAATGAGTTTAGACCTCAAGATAGATACAGAAATGATCACTAAACTGATGATCCTTTATACCAACCACTCTAGAACATAGATTCTGGTGAGACGCTAGATCATCCGTGATGATGATTAAAATGGCTGAATGCAATGAACTCTTAGAAAACTTCTAAATTGATTTCCATATAATTATCCTCGTAGCCGCTGCCTCAGTGCAGTCCCAAAGCCGCCGCCTCAGTGCAGTCCTAGAGCCGCCGCGCGCCGACCCAGCCTCGCCCCTTCGCCTCAGCCCAGCCTCTAGCGCCGTCCCACCGCCGGCGTCCTCCCAGCGCCACCACTGCGTCGTCCTAGTGCCATCCCACCACCGCGTTCTCCTCCAAGTTCGACGGTGCTGAAGTTTTCATTGCTCTGTTTAATTTTCACTCAGGTACATAAAGTTTCCCCTACTTTGCACTTTGTCATAAAATACCTATATATATATATATATTGATCGATAGTTTATGTGTCGATTTGCAAGGTGA
>BQKN01065383.1:487576-514816 GCA_022839385.1 Asparagus kiusianus
GAATCTTAGTGTCTGGTTGAGAATAATATGATAGTTGCCTATGAATGAAAAATTTATTATTAATGTATATTAGAAATTTGTAGTCTACAATGACAGTTTTATAAACCGTATTTTGTTCATCAACGAAGGGAAAACACCGTCGTTGATGGGTTACTAATTAGCCATTTTGAGGACTTTTACGACGGTATCTAACCGTCATTAATTAGTCTTCAGCGATGGGAAAATATCCCAGTAACTAATGGTAACAACGGGAAAATATCCCGTCACTGATGGTAACGACGGGAAATTATCCCATCACTGATGGTAACGACGGGAAAATATCCCCGTTACTGATGGTAACGACGGTAATAATTACCGTCGTAAATATTAATGACGGTAATATGTTCCGTCGTTATAGACTCTATAACGACGGGTAGTATATCCCTTCGTGACCCTTTAGCGAAGAGGGCTTCAACGACGGGTGACGAAGGGATTTTTCCCCGTCGTTAGCATACAATAACGAAGGTTTTCAGCGCTTTAACGAAGGGAAATCCCTTCGTTAAAGATGTAATTTCTTGTAGTGCAACTCGTCCAGAGTTCCTAACTTGCTTTGTAAGTTCTTCTAAACTCAGTTAGAGTTTCAAACTTGCCACGCAAGTTCTCCACAACGTCAAATCGTGAGAAGAGGACCACGTTCCAGTGAATCAAGACGTTCGGATCGTCAACGGAGAGCAAACTCAACGCGAGCATTCGAGGGAGGCACTCCATCGCTACCGTGAAGAACCCAGAATTAAACAAAGGGGAGAATCAAATTCATTCTCCTCTCTTTTGTAATCAGGAAATCCAAATTGTAATCGATTTTGAGAGAATACAAGTCAATTTTCTTTCACTGTCTTTTTACTACAAATTTTCCACCAAACACACAGTTGATCTCACTGGATCACACTCCCACACAATTGATCTACACAAGACCAAACTCTCAAATAGTAGAAATGGTGTAAGAATCCTCTCTTTACAATGTCCCTATGGCAAAAAGAAGATAACACTGAAGCTGGGATGTGAAACACAAAAAACTCAGAAGAACTGGTTTGAAAATGAAGCTCTGTAAGAAAACATTCTCTTAAGGATTTTGAAAGAGTTGGGACAATGAGGAAGAAGAAGAAGATAGGTTTTTATAGAAAATCACAGCTGTTTGAAACCCAAACCCAATCCCCCAAAATCTGCAAGCAGTCTGGAAACAATCTGGAAGAGATTGTGTGCAGGCGGCGTGGAAATCAAAAATAAAATGACCATTTGAAAAGATGGCGGTCAACCGTGACTTTTTCGCAGTCAACCGCGAGACAACTCAGAAACTTACTAAAAGTCCAGAGACTTTCGCGGTCGACCGTGGCGGTCGATCGTGGGAAATTTTTTGCTCACGGTCGACCGTGAAAGTTTCTGCTGCCCAGTGACGAATGAAACCAAGTGCGGTCGACCGTGGCGGTCGACCGTGGCGGTCGACCGCAATCTGATACATCCAAAATATAGTTTTTTTTGACTCATTTAAAATATTTGTAAAATATTCATTTGACTTCTGAAAATTGTGAAACTTTGTAAAATGTTTTTAACACTAAAAACAAATTGTTTGGAAAAGGAATTTTGCAAAAAGGTCCTCATACTGGTGAAAAATAGTATTTTATAAAATACGTTCAAAACTATAAGTATGAAAACGTGTGTGTTGATATCCCAATAGCTTCAGATGAAATCTAAGCTAATGCCTACATTCTAGCACTAGAGAGAAAAATAAAACCTAGCTAAAATCCTCACGAGAATACAATTCTTGAGTCTTGATATAGCTTGAGTTTGGATGAAGCTTCTAATTGAATTTGGTGTTCTTGAAATAACGTTGCTTCATCATTATGCCTCCTCCTCCTTTGGATATCATCGTTGAGCACATATTCCATCCAATCCTCCATTTGTGGCACTAACATGCTAGATATATGCATTCACTACATTTTCACTTAATAAGCAATTAGTATCGATAATGGTGGTTGTAAAACATCATCAAAACATAAGGGCTAACAGTATCAACACACAATATATAAATCCTAAGCTAATATACCCAAGCGAATGCACATGAAGCTTGTTCTTGAATCTTTGACTTGATTTTTATTGGCTTTATTTTAGATATCATTGACCTAGATATATAATAAACATAAAACACTAGAAACACACAATTATGAATTATTTGTTAAATCATTAAAATAAGATAGTAGGCTCATAAACATGAGTCCTAACAGTTCTTAAGCATTATGGGTAGAGATAAAGATCCTACCTTTATGCTAAAAATAGTAACCATATTTATAGTCGTACTAGAGGGGGTAGGATGGAAACTTCGACCGAGTATGGGCTGGCGACGAAGTTAGCATCTGCTTTTTAGGTGTTGGCTGACAAGTGGAGGGGAGGTCACTTCCGCATTTATTGTGAAGTGAGTAGGGCGTACGGTGCGGACGTGGTTCGATGTGTCATAAAGATTACTGAGGATAAAGAAATGATGGCACCGATTATACATTTAATAACATTTATTGTGAGGTGATTAGCTGTTAGTGAGCATGAGGGGGCTCGAGGGTTGAGGTAGTCATTACCTTTCTACTCGTCCTTTAGAAGGTCGAAAAGTACCACCTTTTGAGTTGCCTTGGTGAGATGTCGACTGAATGGTCAGTCGAGTAGGTTGATCAAGAAGTCGATCTAGCCAAGGATTGACATGTAACGCCTTTGGGGTCGCCCTTGCAAGATATCGGCGTGTCGAGTCATACGAGCTAAGTCTTCGGTTATCTTAAAGTGAAGAGCTGGCTCGATTACGCATAATGTGGGACACTTGTCTGCTATTGATTAGAGATTACTTTTTAACACTAAAATGACTATAACAAAAAGCTACATCTATTCTCTTTTATATAAGGATATTAACAAGAAGTTTATTGTATAGTCAATGTGGGACTAATTACAATTATCCAATCATAATTATTCTCTTAGGTACATTCCTAATATTTCACAATCACCAAATCTCTAATTTATACTCATAATATATTATTCCTAATATAACTATAACATTACATATCTCCATAATATATTCCTTAACACTCTCCCTCAAGCTGGAGTATGTGTATCACATGTGTCTAGTTTGTTATAAATAAGATGTGCTCACTTCAATCTGTGAGTCGAGTTAAAAGGATAAATCTTTTGTATAACCTATCTCATCGTAATTGTCTTTATCTTCTAGTCTTCTACTTGAATGTCTTCCATCATAAACAACTGAACCAAAATCACTAAATGTGATACCTCAATCTTCTTCACAGATCAACTAAGGAACTAACAAACAAACGATCCTCACTAGGGGCCCACTAAGCAAACGATCTACTCTAGGGATCCACCAAACAAACGATCTACTTTACGGATCCACCAAACAAACGACCCTTTTCACGGATTAACCAAACAAACGATCCTCTTCACGGATCAACCAAACAAATGATCCTCTCTAGGGATCAACCAAACGAACAATTCTCTTCATGGATCAACCAAACAAATTAATAATTCTCTTCAAGGATCAACCAAACAAACTCTTTATTAGTGGCCAAGGTTTCTAGTACAAGCAGTGGTGGCACTGGAGTCTAGAAGTTGAGTAGGCATGAACGAAGGGAAATCAAGGCGGCATGGGCGATGACATAAAAACACACACACACACACACACACACACAATATATATATATATATAGATATATATATATAAAGATGACTGCTGCTGCCAATAATAGCAATCTTAAACATCAACAAGACTATCGAAAGTATAGGGGGGATAAGAATTCGCGATACTGCTCAACAGTCATCTGAGCACTGTTCATAGTGAATAGTAACAACGATACCAATTACGGTGAATAGTCACAGCCTCATGTTCATAGTAACCAATCACAGGAAAGAAGAGAGGTTGCAAGGCAAAGGGAGGAGTTTGATGGTGAGGGATTGGGGAGCTAGGGTTTATAAGGATCTAGGGTTTTGTGAAAACTAGGTTTGCGAGGCTTTGATACCATGTTAAACAATAAAAAATTATAGATTCACATTCTCATTTTAAAAACTACAGCTATTCCCCTTTATGTAGGGATGTAATAACAAAGAACTTTATTATGTAGTCAATGTGTGACTAAACATTGTTACTTAAACACAATTATTCTCTTAATTACATTCCTAATATATCTCAATCACCAAATTTCTAATTTATACTCATAATATATTATTCTTAATATAACTATAATATTATAGGTATTCACAATATATTCCTTAACATTGGAAAAATCTAGGAAAGATTCCAGTAAAAAGATTGAGAAGACATTCCTAGGTTAAATAATCTTCAATTAGAAACTTTTTATCATATATAATACAATTTCAAATAAATAAATGCTCTGGTTATATAGGTAGACAAGAATTAAATCATCATATTCAGGATAATATATAGTTGCTTAAGAACTTGTTAACTAGAGAACATAAACGTATATAAGATATACACGAAAAAGGCAAGAGAGAGAAATACAATAGGAATTTAAATGAAGAATTAGAAGATAAAAAAAACTATATTGTGTTTCTTAATGATCAACTAAGATGATTACACTTTCATACGATGAAAACTTTTTGGCATCTTAATATATATGTTTCAAATATAGAAGAAACGGTTAAAATCAGATAAAGTTTATTAGTATCAACTTATAAAAAGTCCGGATGCGTTTGGTAACTAAAAAAATGTTATGCATATATATACAACTAGATTTACAATTACGTTAGCGATACCACTTCACGATAACATGTTGACTTGGTCACTCAAGTATGTACTTTAACTCCTTAAAGTGTGGGACATCCGCACTTAGCAAACAACCTGGTCACAACTCATGGACCTAATCCCAAAGCTTAGGTGCAACGACATAGATTCATGATAACCGGTCTCAACAGGTTGGTTGCATGCCTTGTCTCAATAGAGTCAATAAAGCCATGTTTCTATGGTCGTCGGTCCTAATTAGAAATGAATGGTCTGAATCGTTCCTTACCCTCAAACTACCATGTTAGGAGATATCAATTGAATAACTAATCTTTCCAATTGCTGATTTTCATAGCTGATCAATCTATACTTACGTCAGCTATACCATCTTATGCTAACGAGGTACTGCCACGTGGTATACTTGTTGCCCCAGTGAATACCTTGCAAGCCAGGTAACTACCTTAAGGGTCAAGTATACACAATAACGACCTCAACCGTTAGGATGGTGACACGATGTAGAAGCTAATATGCCCTAAGCAATTAGTATAAATACCCATCCTACCTAAGATAACAAAGAAAGATGGAACTTTGACCTAGGCTCGCCACCGCCGACTTGGGTTAAGGATCATCTTCCTCTAAAGCCCTAACATATTTAGCTACCTTTTTATGATCTCTTTATCAAGGATCTGACTTAGGCATCGGATGAGTGTTGATGGATAGCCCACCATCGTCAATGTGACACTTTTTCTGTGATTTCGGGTTAAGCCGATCAGACTCAACTATATCTAGGCGCGAGACCTACTTATATCATCTAAGCTAATCGATAGACCCTCATTGACCAAGTCCAATCTCACGACGTAATCATGTTATTTGATTTCATGTATTAACAAAGAGCTAGATTAGTAGTTACCTATCCATATATTTTATAGGCCGAAAGTGTTTTTGGGTCTTTCAATTCTCACAAGTTGTTTTAAATTAGTCTCCTTATTTGCTACTTAAGACTAGTTTGGTATTGTCGGAGCTTTTAGTAAGCTGTTCATGCAAGCAATTTATAGAAATAACTTATATCCATTCAAAATAGTTATTCGGTAGCAATATATCATATGCTCTTTTAAAAAATATTTATAATATTAGGTAAACTTATGCTTAAAATCATTATAAATGAAAATGACCATAATTATCATTATAAAGGAAGAGCAAGAGAGAAGATTGTTTAGGGCTTATAAGATATAATATTGTCAGGTAAAGAGTATGGATGGTATAAAAACCATAAAAAATAGCAGCTACTTATAAAATTATTCTCTAATTGCTTCTAAAACCAACTCTCTTAAGCATAAAAAATAAGCAGAAACAGCCCCCCCCGGGGGGGGGGGGGGGGGGGGTTTCGAATCAAAGTGGCCCTTGTAGTCTTTTGGAGGGAAGGGTCCCTTTTCTATGGGTTGAAACTTAAGTCTACGCAACAGTATAAATTTGTTGCTAGCAAGATTCTATGTGTGTGTGTGTGTGTGTATATACTCTCTCTCTTAGTGTATATATATATATATATATATATATAATAAGTATACTCTCTCTTATATAAGTATATATAAGTATACACTCTCTTATATATGTATAATATATGTGTGTATATATATATATATATACTCTCTCTTAGTATATATGTATATATAAGTATACTCCCTCTTATATAAGTATACTGATACGTGTTGCCGTGCGAGCACCTTTGATCGCGGAATTATCAAAGGTGGGTTGAGGAGAAAGCAATAAGAACACAAGAATAACTCAGATTTTGGGCGAAGGAAAATACCTTCTCTAGATTATGAGTATGCAATTTACAATCTCTTACAATCTTACTCTAGAATTGAAGAACAAGCTCTCCAAATCTTAATTACAATCTAATCTCTTTTGATTAAGCTCTCTGATTGTTTTAAACCCTAAAACAATCCCTTATATAGGTGTACAAACGAGGGTGGCAAAATAGTAAATAACCAAGCCCAACCCAAACAGGAAAACGCGTAAATAGAGTCCTTGATGAATCTGGAAAACTCCGATGAGTCGACTCATGTACAGTTATGAGTCGACTCATGACCTCATATGAGTCGACTCATAACTGATGAGTCGACTCATAACTGATGAGTCGACTAGTCAGAAACTTTTGCTAATAGGACTTGATTTCTTGAGCCGACTCAAAACTGTATATGGGTCGACTCATGACTGATGAGTCGACTCATAAACTGATGAGTCGACCGAGCAGAAACTTTTGTCAAAATGGCTGTATTTCGTGAGTCGACTTATGACAGTCATGAGTCGACTCAACCTGATGAGTCGACTCATGTACATGTATGAGTCGACTCACGAGCTGAAAACTGGATTCTTCGAATCTGCTGCTCGTCGTCTCGTTCCACGCTCCAACCTGCGTTCCCCTGTACTGTTTGACACCTCTATTCTCATGCTATCATGAGAATCATCTATCCTCAAGCTCCCATGAGGATTGCTAAGTTCCGAAGAGAAGATACACCCGTATCATATACTCTCTCTTATATATGTATAATATATAATATGTGTGTGTGTGTGTGTATACTCTCTCTCTTAGTATATAAGTATATATAAGTATAGTATATTACAACGATTACTTCTTCCCTATTGGCCCAATGGGTAATGGCTACTTATGCGATTCTCTCTCTCTCAAGTTATAACTTATAAATATATACAATATATTTACATATAATATATGTATATATAATATATAGTTACATACTAATTTGTAAGTATATACTAATACATAATTATATAAAATATAATAATTTTAAACTTATTTTTAGTATTTTTTTATCAAAAAAAAAGAAAAGAAAAAAATTAAAAAAACCGGCCTGGCCCGGTCCGAGGTACCCGGGTCCGGGTCCGGGCTTCGGTTTTGCCCGGCCCGGGCCCGGATGGACAGGTCTATATGTGGATTGTTCTGATATCATCTTAATGAAGTCCTTCTAACCATTATACCAAAACTCCGAAATTATGTTGGGGCTGATGATTATATTTTTATATTCTAAAAAGAATCGATGGGCTTAATGGTAATTTGAATAAATTGAGAGGCCAATTTCAAAATCTGAAGGGTTTTAAGGGGCAAATACCGAAAGGAAAAAAAAAAAGAACCCATCAATTCTTTAACCCTATTATAAGAATTGAAATTATTGTGGGGGAATGAAATGAACTGTTCCGTGGTGCTGTGAAAGCTGACAGGGGGAAAGGATTTGAGATGGAAAATGAGGGGATGATACGAAGGGACAGGGAGGGAGGGAGACAGAGGAAGAGGGGCACAGAGCATCAATCGCTTCAGGTCCCTGGGACTCATAATCATTATATTCCACCACGGCTCTTCTTACCCCCCCACACCCCCCACCCCCCCGCAACCCCACTTATTTTTTGTCCTCTTTTGATCTCTCTCTCTCTCTCTCGCTGTCGGGTCCTGTGACAATGAAGGCCCATCTGTTGCACGTTATGTTTACGGTATAATACCAACGACAACAGTTAAGCTCTGCTAAAACTAAAAGCCCAACTAAAAGCTTGACCTTGAAGTCCAAAAATTGAGCCCAAACTCAGTCATGCGCGAATGAGCAGCACTAAAAATGAAGTGGACCAGCTTCCAAGTTCAGCGATGGAGCTCCTCTTCTTCTCTCTCCTCCTCTTTCTTCTCAGTCCCATCGCTCCGATCGCGAGAGGCGGTGACCGGATCCCGAACCCATCAGGTTCTTGAATCCTGTCTCTTCGATCTCAGTAACAAGTCTCTCCGCGATCTCACGGATCCCTTTTAACATTTTCTTGAAAGCTTAGCAGGTTTTTGGGATCGGAGCGGTGAATTCTCAGCTCGAAGCTTGTTGCAGGATCACAAGCCGCAGGAGCTGTATGTATTGAACCGAAGGGTTTTTCGATATTATTCCCTTTGAATTTTAATGTTCTGGAATTAGTCCCTCGAATCATGGAGATTGCTATTAGCCCCCCCGAATTCTTGTATCTTGTTATTGCTAATCTTGAGAGGAGGGATTACTAGCAATTTCGATGATCTGAGGGACTAGTTTTGCAACAGCTTATAAGATTTTGGGACCGAAGAGCAATGCCAATGATTTGAGCGTCTGATTTCAAAATGTTAAAGATTTAAGGGACTGCTATCGACAAAACCCCTAAACTGAGATCTCTTTGCTAATCATGAGCTTATGAAGATTTAATATAATGATTATTAGTATTGGTTCAATTTGATTGCAGAGAAGCTTTGGCTGATGGATACATGAGCAATTCAGAACTCGAGAAGGCGATTGAGGAGTTTGGAAAGAGATGTGCGCACATTTCTAGGGTATACAGGTACATTTTATTGTAGGACTAATTGAACTTTAATATGCTAAAGTTTCACTTGTTTTGGACTTTGGTACCCTGAAGTAACTTCAAATTTACCCGAAACGAGAGTTTCATGACTTTAAACTCTAATACCTTTTGCTGTATAACAATTCAGATGGCTTCACGTTGTTATCACATGAAAAGAAATCCCCCTAGTCCCTTTCTTCCTACATCAGTTATTTAAACCTAAATCCATTGGAATTAAAAGGATTAATTTAAAATTTCACCTTCCCAAGCACAAACGACTTAAATTATTAAACTGTAGCAAAGACGTCCATTGTTAGACAATATTCATGATCAAACAGAATTCTGAACGGGGATTTAATGGAAGGTGTCAACCTTAAAAGTGGTGAAACTTTTAGAGGTACTATTTTGGTAAATTTAATTTTGAGGAAGGTATTAAGTTACAACTACCCCCTTTATGTTATTTCATGCTTTTATTTTTCTGAGATCTATAGCTGATTTTTGTTAATTTCTCTGTTTGAGGGGTTGCTGAAATGTTCTACCAGCATTGGCAAGAGTGTAAAAGGGTTCCCATTGGTAAGAATATAATGCATTGCAAACAACACTTAGTTGGTTCTTTGAATAGTTTCTGAGTGTTTGGATTACTTTTTTTAGTTGGTGATTGAAATTTCTGACAAGCCCGGGAAGGATGAGGCTGAACCCGCATTCAAGGTCAGTGATGATTTCCCGTATTTTTTTCAAGTTTTAGGTACATCATGGTTAGGAGATCTGAATCCTGATACATGCTTTCCTCTTTCTTTTTCTTTCTTTTTTTGGTTATGCTTACTGCCAATAATAAATACAAGGGTAATATGTGTATTGGAGAGGTTGGAATAGGAAATGAGTGCATACTTAAAGATACAAGATAACTTCAATTTGATAAAAATGAGACAGTCCGAGCAATGTTGTGGCAGAGAGAAGCAGTAAGCTTGTAGTTGAAGTAGCGGTTAGTGCTAGTTCTAGACCTAAATTAAGATGGATTGACAAAGTTAAAAGTGGAAACTTTGTCACGGTCAAAAGAAAATGATGAAACGGCAACTTAGGATCTCTAAGGTCACTTAAAGGAAAAGGAAGAAATGGTAGCATAGGATCTCTAATGTCACTCAAAAGGAAGGATGACCAAAGTTGAGGATTCACTTAATATCATAAAGCTAAGTTTTTCTTTCAATTTCTCCGTGTTTAATTCGTCGTGGCAAAAACTACGTAGGTTTCTTTAAGAGTTGGGACACGCCTGAGCTAGGCACATTGTTTCATCTTTGAAGAGGGCCCTTGATTGAAAAGCAAACTTGTCATACAACTATTTGCACCTCTTTTAGCCCCCCCCCCCCCCCCCCCCAAAAAAAAAAAAAAAAACACACACACACACACACAAACACAATCACAAAGAAAAAAAATTTAAAGCAAAACAAAATAAAATAATTCAAAATATTGGAAAATGGTTGGACCACTAGTGTATAGACTTCATTGTGTCCTTGATAAAGAATGCGCTAGTAGCCTCATGCCACCTACGAATTGGATGGACACTTGGTGTGGGTCGATATACCAATGGTCAAAATATCACTACTCAAATGTTGGGGGTAACTGAGTAATATACATGAAAATGACAGTAAACTATGAAAAAGATCAAACTAGGTAAAGGAGATGGTAATTAATGGAACAAGAAAAGGAAAAGTTTGAATTGATAACTTGGTTTTTTCACGTTGACCAACAATTATCAGAAGGACCAGAGTGGGTGTTAATCTTCATGTGGACCTAGATGGGCTGGACTCCCCACTTGTTTATAGTGATTGACAGGAGGATGCTCTAGCAATTAGCATCAAGTTGTGTAAGAATTTTTGCCCAATACGAGGCATTTAAAGTGTTAGTTTTCTCAAAGCTGGATGAAACATAGTTCCGTTAGTTCAAAGGGGCCAATGTCATGAAACTCTGGTAGAATTTGGAGGTAGCTTTTCAAAATTTAGCTTTTTGGTCGAGTATTTGGAAGATATTCCATGCCCTCGGAGATGGCTTTGTTGTGCAAAGTCACTGACATATCCTGTGTCTTTTTCTGACCCCAAGAATGAATTGGATCGAAATGGCTTTCTTGCATGGAAATAAGGGTGTAACAAACTGAAGAGGATCTTTAAGACAACTCTGGTATTATCTATGCTTCAAAGCTGATAGCGTGTATAATGTTTTCCTTTTAGTAACCAATATATTTGAGGTAGGGACAGGCATGACTCCTTTTTTGTTAACCTAGTGAATAGGGCGACATATATGTTTTTATTTTGGTATTCAAGTTTACATATTAGACTGTTTTTATTATCATTGCATGCTGTACTAGAATTTCTTTCCTCATATTAAAAATGTGAGGAAAGGGCACTAAAGGTACATATGTGGAATATTGTAGTTCATTGGTAATGTGCATGGAGATGAACCTGTGGGTCGCGAATTACTTATACTTCTTGCAAACTGGTTGTGCAACAACTACATGAAAGATTCCTTGGTAACCTCTCTCTCTCTCTCTCTCTCTCTCTCTCTCTCTCTCTCTCTCTCTCTTCTTTACATGTTTTCTTTTTTGGTGATCTTGATGCACTTGCATGGGAAACCATCAATCTTATATTATTCATGTTCTTCCCTTATGATAAAGTTCAGTGAAAAAGGCTAAATACCTAGCATTGAATACATAAAATAGCTAATTAATTTATTGACCATTAGTGGTAATCTGTCACTTCTCCATCGTGGGCGATCCTAATGTGGAATGCACAGTGCATGGAAATGCATGAACTGGATCATTTATGGGGTTTGATGTGGGTTAGCTATTGGGTTAATAGCACTTAAATACCCTGTAACTTCTCCTAGTTTGAACTCATATACCCTCGCTTGTTTTTGGTAGCACTTATGTACCCTAAAGTTTTTAAAACTTGCACTCATATGCTCTCCCTTTTTTTTGGTTGCACTTACATACCCTAAGTCTTTAATACTTGCACTTAAATACCTTCAAATTTGCATAACTGAGGTATTTAGGTGCACGTTTCTAAACTTTAGGGTATTAAATGCAAGTTTCAAAAACTTTAGGGTATATAAGTACTGCTAAAAAAAGTAAGGGTATATAAGTGCAAGTTTTTAAAATTTGGAGCATATGAGTGCTGCCAAAAACAAGTTGGGGCAGATAAGTGCGAAGTAGGAGAAGCTATAGGGCATTTAAGTGCAATTAAACCTTAGCCAATTCTCTTTAAGGTTATTTTTTTTTTCATCTGTTGAATCACCCGTCCGCTTTATTGGTGGACACCTCTGGTCTGGGAACTTAGAGTGAATGAGTTAACTAGCACCGAGTAAGACCATTTTCCTACTTGTTAACTAGTCTATTAGCTTTATTGGCTGTATGGTCTACGAACTTGCCACCAACATATTCGGTTAACAGTTGGATAGAATTTTTTTGTCGAAAATGTTCATGGAGCCTTCTTGATGTGAAGGTATTTTGCTATCATAGTTCCACAACATCTGATGCTGTTACAGTGTGAAGCCTAAGAAGTGTTATCCACGTGTATTTTATAGACCCCATGTATGATGGCTTCTTATTGCTTCACACACTAATACTTTGTGTATTTTTCTTATTAAATATCCATTCCCCTTAAGAAGATATTGCTGTGGATGTTTCTACATTCCACATGAATACATAGGGAATGTGTGTGTTTCATTAAATTTTTCATACATAACATGAATACATAGTAAATGTGGGCGTTGCTGGTTATACCATATGTATAGTCTTATTCATTTCATATGTTTATTATAGCTACAATTTAGACACCTTGGAGGCACTACATGCCTTTTCTAGCATAGATTATGTCATCTTCCCAGTGGATTTACTATAAAATCAATGCAAAAAGTCCTTGCTGAGAGTTTTTAAATGCTTATAACATATAATGTCTTGCTAATTTCCTGATCATTTCCTTAATATTTTCTTGTTGCTCAGTCATTTGGTTCCATAACTAGATCAACTTTGTGCATGTAGGCAACATTGATCATAAAAAATGTTCATCTTCATATTCTTCCAACAATGAATCCTGACGGATTTGCTCTTAGGAGACGTGGGAATGCAAACAATGTGGACCTAAATCGAGATTTTCCTGACCAAGTGAGCATTTCCAATTTATGATATATTGACATAAGGGTTTTGAACATGCTCTTGACCCTTATATTGATTTTAGCCGTGATGAAAGTTTAGAATTCTTCATTTCACATTTTTCTATCTGTTACTTAGCAGTGCTATGTACTGATGTAATAACTCCTTGTAGTTTTTTCCGATAAATGATGTAGTGGACTTGCGACAACCTGAAACCAGAGCAGTTATGAGTTGGATAAAAGGGCAACACTTTACGGCTTCTGCAAGTTTACATGGGGTAATATTTCTTCTTGCCCCAACAAATTGACAGCCTTCTATATGAAATCAGATTCTTCACCAATATTCCCATTTGAGTCACTTTTGAAGGTCTATTTGTTCTGAAATTTATCTGGAGTTGCACTAGTTAGAAATAGCAAAAGTCTAAATTGAGGCATTGCATATATATCGGGCATCCCATCCAGCATTTATCTAAAGGATAATCTGAATGGTGGGAAGAACCTTGTCAGATGCTATACTATAACATACTGTTTTATCTTGTTATCTTAATAAGTTATCATATTTCTGTATTCTTGAGATTCATATGTAATTCTTTCGCAATAATTTCAGCCAAATAAATAAAATAAGTTAGAAGTTAATATTCACATGCAAAATTCTGAATGCCGTTCTATACAAGAATGAAATTGCAGAAAGCAAAATGTAGAACATCCTTTGAAGGCGAGGGTACAAAGATGTCAAATGGATATCTGTCTTACATCGAGTGTGGGAAATAGACGGCCACTTCTTTCAGTTGAACAAGAGAGGCTTAAGGGGGCTGAGAAACAAAAAGAAAAAGAGTGGATAGATGTGGAACTCAGACAATGTGAGGTTTGAGTATTGACAAGCCAAAGACAGAAAGAAAGAAATAGCTGGATGCTATCTTCGGAAGTAGTTTGTTGGAAAGTGTCGCATTTGGTAAAGAGGATATACAAAATGGCGTTAGTGCCATATTGAATGTAAAAAAGATAAATGTTAAGTTTGGATTTAGGACTGCATTATGGGCTCCCTCAATATTTTGGCATATCCATGTGTAACATTTGACATGTGTAACAGGTTATTGGCATTTCAGATAATCACTTTACTTAAAAAGTTGATGGGTTTTCAGACCAACCATTTATATCTATTGATTTTAACATTCCTCGTTAGAGCCTTTCGGCCAAGTGACAAGATCTCCAGGAAATTTTATGCCAAGTGACAAGATCTTCAGGAAATTTTATGGAGGTAGAATTATCTTTTCTACATTGCCAATTGCCAATTCTGATGTGTGAACCCATGACCTATTAAAACCTGGTGCCATAAAATCATGTTAGATTTACCACTTCACCCAAAAACCTGAGGTGAGTGATGGATTGTCTCCACAACTGTATATAAAGCAATCTTGACACTGTTACTTGAAAGGAAAAAAAAAAGAAAAAAAAAAGAAATCATATACTGTGTCTGTGCTACATCCTATATAGTTCTTGGTATTGCTTAAAAGTTTCAGGAGCAAATCAATAACCTAATCATCTTTTCTGCTTCCGACAGTATTTTTTTAATACTAATGGGAATGCTTTTTTGTTAATATTGAAGATTCTTGTAAAAAGAACCATACATTCTTTCATAATGAATATGGATTCGTTGAAATGGAGGCCTTTACTTATTAACCTTCTATCATTTTGGCAGGGTGCTCTTGTTGCAAATTATCCTTGGGATGGTTCTGGAGACTCAAGGTATCAATGTTAATATCTGATCCTAGTTATTACTAAATAAAGTCTATCGCAATTATAGGAATTTGTTTCCTGGTGGTTCCTAGCTTAGTTAACTGCAAAAGCTAGCAACGTCAATTTTGTATTAGTTGTAATTTCATGTAGAACTATTTTGTGCTTTTTTTCAGCTCAGCTGGTTTTGCTACTTTGACAAGTTGTAATACACTATCCTTTTGGCTTTCGTGTACTGTCTGTTAGTGATACCTTCCCAAATATTTATTTTTCGGGGTTACGTTTTGTGTGTGTTTGGGGGGGCGCGGGGCCGGGGGCTCTCCAAAGTTTAGAGGCCTTTTGTGGAATTTCCAAAGTTCACAGTTCAGGGGGTTTTGTGCAAACCCCTCAAAGTTCAAGGAGTTTTGTGAAAGTTACCCAGAATTTTGTGTTAATCTTCCTTGCTCAGATATTCAAGTGCATGCAACTGTTCAACCTCCCCCACCCTCCCACCGAACAGTCTGTTTTTTAAGTTTCCAGTTCCAATTTCGGTTGGGAAAAATGCCATGCCAGTTTTTTCACGTATATGGCATGCCACAGCCTTTATCTTTGCTTTTCCTACATCAAATTATGTTGGTCGAGTCTGACTAATGTTGTTTCATTAACAGTGATACTTTATCTTGTATGTTATTGCTATTACTTCTCCTTTGTTTCTTTACCTTCATGTTTATCTGTATCAGAAAACGGTATTATGCATGCCCAGATGACAAGACTTTTCGGTACATGGCAAGCCTATATAGCCAGTCGCACTATAATATGTCTTTGAGCTCTGAATTTGAAGGAGGGATAACAAACGGGGCTCGTTGGTATGAAATGTGAAATTGCATTGTTACATTTATCTCTGCTTTACCCTTTCTGCCTGTCCTTTTTAGTATTTTCTAAGTTTCACTATATTCACTGAATATACTACTGAAGGCACATATTCACCCTCTATTTTGAACTGACCAATGAACCATCTCGTCTTATGATTTTCAAGAAAGGGGGTTTCACATACTAAATGTGAATAATAAAAAGTGAAATTTGACTTTAAGTGTTTCTGGCATTTTAAGAAATTGTTACCTTGCACCCCCACCCACCCCCCCCCCGCCCCCCAAAAAAAAAAAAAAACAACCCAAACCAACTCTCTCTCTCAATGTATCATCTCTCTTCCCTCTAATTTCACGGCATTTAAGCATGTAATTTTATGTTAGAAGAAATCTGTACGGCTTCTTTTGTCCTAGACTCTAGTATTAAATTTCCCAGCAAATTTTGGTGGAGTCATGGCCCATTGAAAGATGGGTCTTACTTTTATGCAATGATGAGAGGAAGAGCAGTCTGAGCAGAAGGCAATTTTCTCCATGACAGCTATTAGGACGCACAATATCAAGGGATCTACTAACATGCTTCCAAGTTCCAGGTTTAAAATATGAAGGGAAGTTCAGGGGGCTTTAGTGAAATTTACCGCCAATATCTTTTAAGAAGAAAAACATCCTGCTATGAACTTCTCTTTTTTCTTTTTCTTGTTTAAATTTTTACAATAAATATTCTTGGTTTGATTTGATCAGGATTTTCTCAGGTATCCTATATACGGTGGTATGCAAGATTGGAATTACATTCATGGGGGCTGTTTAGAATTAACCTTGGAAATAAGTGACGACAAATGGCCTAAAGCAGATGAGGTGCTTTTCAAAGTTCCATTGAAACTTCCTTTCCCATTATTCTTCTTAATAATATGGTTAAATAATTGCTATAGGACTATATTATCTTTCCACAATAAGGTTGTTATTTTGGAGAGTTCAACAACTTTGTTGACGAACCATCCATTTAATCTTAACAGCCTGTCAAGAAAATCAGCATGTGCTAATAGCTGAATAGATATATGCATCTTCCATGATTTATAGATGCAAAATAAGCGCAAAATATAAAGTTTTGAATATATTAGACATTTCTTGGTTTGTTCTTTATATTTATGTTTTAAGATATCACCCTTGTAGAATTTGAAAGCACAGTGCGGAGCAAGTTGCGAAAAAATTGCTTTAAATGTGAAACCTATAAACCTATAACCAAAAAAAATTCTTTTATGCTGGATTATGAACTGGATCTTGCTCTTTTCGTCAACCACCACTTCACAGGAATATGAAGAAAGCATTTTCAGTTCACATGATTTTGAATTTTCAGTGATTATCCTTGTAGTTTGTATAATTTATCTACCTGGAGGTTACCAATTCAAGCCAAAATTCTATGGTGGTTTTTCTGACCAAATTTGAAAGATTTCATGGGGAATCATGTGCTTTGGTTCTCGTGTGTGCAATTATAGTAAAATTGATGTTAACAAAAAGTTAATAATAAAGCAAAGCTGCTTGTTATAAGGGAAGTAGCCTGGATTTGACACCATGCACCCAGTTTACTCATGGGGGATTTGGTAAGGAGAGAAGAAATACAGGTGATTAATCTTGATTCCACCAGAAATGTACACCCCTTTTTTGCATTACACCACCTTACAGGGTACATGGAAAAGTTGGTCAAAATAATCGTCTTCAACATCTCATATTGACAAGGTTTTAAATATCGGATATCAGGGAAATATCGGATGGCAAGAATTCATAACGAATTACGGATAATTGTGGGGATATGTGGTAAATATCGGAATGTCATATGGATGTTTGCATATATAGTATAATGCACAAAAATGTGATCTTAACATACTTAATGAAATCTAAGCATACAAGATGTAAATAATATATGTTTATGATCACTAATCATCCTTGTAAAACAAACAAAAGTACAAATCAATGTTGCAGTATTTCGTCAGATTTTTTTGAAGGCCAAAATGTCATTTGATATAAATGGGAAAATCATGATATCTTGCCTTTATCTAAACTTTTGGGTATATCGGGCCATCTCGGGAATATTTAAAACAATGCATATTGAGTACATCGTCAACAACAAAGCCTTTATCTAAACTTTTGGGGTTGGCTACATGAATCCAATTCTTCATGCTTAAAGGTTATCTCATCATGTATTAAGTTACTACTATCATATCCTTCTAACCAAGTTCTCTTAGGCCTACAACTAGTCCTCCTTGCTCCGTTCATTATGTAATTGTGTCATTCCTTCTAGTGTGAAAATATAAGTATTTCCATATTGGCCAAACCATCTCATATTGGGTAAGTCAAATGGAAGTATGAAAATATATCAATAAGAATAACATTTTGGTCCATATGTTAAGAAACTTCATAGTTGTCAATGTGATCATTAATTTTGATAATAGTTGAGTACTTCGAAATGTATTTGCTTACAGAGATGACGCGTAGAAGTTATGATTTTTTAGGTTGATATTGGTTTTTGGTTAGTACTATCACTTTTTCCCTGCTCACGACCTATGTAGCACGGACACGGATCTGACACGGCCATCCGACACGCCGACACGAGACAAATCCTAAAAAATACATAGGATACGTGTGTTCGACACGTGTGTCCGACACGGACACGACACGACACGGCTTCATGATATGCGTGTCCGTGCTTCATAGCTCACGACACCTAACTTCATTAGCTGACAATTTGTTTGGTGAATTGTGTTTCATTCACCGTCCTTATTTCCAAACATTTAGGACTACAGTTGCTTCTGAACCTCTTTTCCCCTATTTTTCGATCAAGTGAAGTTAGTACTTATTAGCTTTATTATGTAGCCTATAACCAAGTGTTTCGGTTTTCTTAATTGAAGTCCATCGAATTCTTTAATCAGGACAAAGGAAGTCTAAAGCGAACTATTTTCTTATGTTTCGAGATCAGGCATTGGTGTACTACATTAATAACAACAAATAGAGGCGGACGATACGCAACTAATCCCCAGAAAAGTACAACCATGAGGGCAGTACAAACAAAATCAAAATTAAAAAAAACTACCAAGTTTCAGGATTCCTAAGTTCCACGACACGACAAGGAGAAACCCAGAAATGGATAAAAGCCAAGGAACAAAAGCAGCAATTTCTGTATATTACACCTCCGGCAAAGTGATTTAGTCTTGTCACTTCTGTAGTTTTTTATGAGGTTAGCAAATGCTCCATTTCTAGGTTTAGATACTATTGCATTTGGCTTCATTAAACAAGACAGTATGTGAAACTGAATATATGCATAGTAAACTATTGAGACATGATGTAATGCAAGTGTCCTTCAATTTCCTGCTTAACGTCATATAATTTTATCCCTGTAAACTTTTATTGCTTCCTAATGGCGGCTTACATTTTATCTTCCTGTATTTTCATAACTATAATATGCATTTCTTCTAAACTTGGAGTGAGAGAACTGGTTCTGTTTAATCTGTTTTCTAGTAACTGTTTGACATTGATGTCCAGCTACTTATCCTGTTTGATGAATTTGTTTCTACATGTGCTTTACTGATTTTTATTGCCTCAAAATTTGATATAGCTCTTTTTCCATCTTCACACTTGCAGCTTCCTATCCTCTTTGAGTACAACAGAATGAGCATGCTGAATCTTGTTGCAAGTCTTGCCAAGGTAAAGACTTTGATATCTTTGTTGTCGCGTGAACCATATATCAGTTCTATATTCCCTAACATTTCTCTAAGAGATAGTTCACATATTTACATTGCTTTTATGTTTAAGCATGCTATATTGTGTAATTACTTGTTTGTTCAACTGTGTTATTCATCTAAAGCTAACACTGAGATTCCAAAAACTGTTAGAGCATGGTTCATGGTTGTTGTCAAAGGACTCTGCCACCGGACCAAAATTCCGAAGTTGTGGTGAAGATTGAGGGTTATCATTTAATACTCTGACATGCCCCCACTGGTTGAGAGCCTTTCCATGGGCTGAAATCTAGACTCACGTGGCAAGCTTTTTTAAAATCCACTTTAGAATCCATGCTCTACAGTCTACAAGATTCGAATCCGTGTTGCTTATATTACGTGTCAAAGAATTCTGCCACTGCTCCAAAACTCCGAAGTGGTGGTGAGGGTTGAGATTTATAATTTTATACTCTTTAACAGTTATGATGATGGGTGTTAAAGGTAGATGTCAAAAATGGTAACACTCAAAAAGATTCTAAATGTTGATGAAGGTGTCAGGTGCAGCGTTGCACTGGAATGAACGTGAAATCATAGATTACAACATAATGAATTGGAATACATAAAATTCTAAAACCGCGCACAAAAAATAGTGTCTTATACATGTTCTTAATGAACTTCCAATACAATACGGCTTCATGATATTGTGTTTTGAGATCCAATTGCTGTAGATTTCATGGGCTAGTACAATATTATGGACTTGCTAGCACTAAAAGTGCGACAAAAGTTGTTAAAAGTATTTGTCATATCTAAGTACAATAAAAATAAATGTTCCATTTTTCTGCATCTGTGTCACCGGTAAGTTTCACATAAATGCTGTTCAGGTCTATTTAATGAGTTTAAAACATTGTATCTGCTGGTTCCCATGTACTTTGTTTACCTTATGGTTGTTGTTATTCTATTACTGATTTGTATGGCATACCCCATATATGTAATTCTTTTCCTATTGGCTATTAGGTTTGCAACCGTCTACTGGCACTATATTCATGGAGCCTTATAAGCTTTTTTCTTCTTTTCCCTTTCTTGATTTGGGCAATTTTCCTTCTGTGTAAAAGCATTTCCCTGTGATAGTCCGCATGGTTTTTGAATCTTGAAAGGTACTCTTATGCTGAGTGAGCTTAATCTCTAACTTTGTTGAAGCTAACTGCTGGTCTTCTTTCAACAGTGGAGTGGAGGTTTTATGTGAAAGTATCATAGAGGGGGGTGAATAGGGTAATTACTAATCTAATCCGATATTGATGTCAAATTAAAACTTATTAACTAATATCCTAGCAATGATGATATAAACAATAATATAAGCAAAGATATATAATGAAATAATAAGTGATAAATAATCACAATATCAAAAGAGAAATAGTGGACAAATGACAAATGCAAATACAAGGATATGATCACGGAGTTCGGTCAACTCTCGACCTACATCTCCGCTACTCACCTTGAGGAGAATCTCCACTATCTCTTCACAAGTCACTACACAATCGATTTTTAAAGTTTATCGAAAACTTTTACAATTCACACGTTGTCAATCCCATAATACACTCCTCTAAGTATTGGCCTACCCGTGTCACCTTCCTCAAGTGCTTGGAATTACTACATCTTCCTAGGTTTTTACAACCAAGTCACTCCTCTTGAAATTGACTCCGGTCTCTCACCAACTTCTCTAAGTGTCCTTATGTATTACAACGTGTTTATCGATAAACTCAAGTAAATAATTTTGTTTTCTAATACAAATGAGAACGAAAATGAAAGCTCACTCAATTGTAACACTCTCACAACCTAAACTATATAATATGTGAAATACTAAAGCTCAAGTGGTTGTGTGTGAAAGTAATGAGTAAAACACAATCAAAGATAAACTCAAATCAATCTAGTATAAATGTGAAAATCAAAATATGATATTAGCTAGAAGAAAGGAGTTTATTAAACTTCTCCAAAAACAAGAGAGGTAGAGATTTGAGGTTGAAATCCTTAAGAACGATGTTGCAATTCTTCTCTTGTGAAACTCTCTTCACATAAAGAAACACTTAATTTTTCTTAAAAACTCTTCAAACAAACTTGCAAAACTCTTTTATATACTTTCTTAGTAGAACAAATGAATCAATAGGGCTATTTATAGTCTCTCCAAAGAAAACAAAACAATCAACCAAAAATTAGTCGTTACTGGCAAAATTACCGTTGATCGGTCGACTGATCTTTTGGATCGGTCGACTGATAGACTGTAAAAAAAAGCTAAAAAATCGTATTGGTCGGTCGACTTATGGAAAAAATCAGTCGACTTATAACACTATTCACAGAAACCTGAAATTTTGAAAAACTAATTTTCTAAATTTAATTTAAAATAGTAAAACAACTCTAAAAATAGTAAAATTTGGGACAATATTTATACATATGAAAATAAACATGTTAGAGAAGAAATTTCTAAAATAGCACTTCGCATTTGTGAAAACTCACTGTTTTGCAAAATGCGAGTTTGTTAAGTACCTGATTTTTGATGAAATTTCTTCAAACAAGTTTTGAGAAACTTTTAAATGGATTAATAGACTTTAGAAAAGATGTAAAACAATATCATTTAAGTCGATAATCCAAAAACACGATATATTCTCAAATAGATGCATGATACGATAAATTGAAATAACGTGTACGTGTATGTTTTGAGCTTCAAGTATAAACACATAGAGTATAAATCTAAACTAATATACCCAAGATAAAAATCTTCGTTTAGCTCGATATTGGTAGCGAGGATGAAACATGATATTGTCTTTGACTTGAAATGCGACGGCTTCATTCCGATTTTCCTTCCAACCTCCAATAGATAGTATCGTGTTGGTGCACGTCCAACCAACCTCCAACTTAGGATCTTTATGTAGGATACCTAACAATCAAATGCAAACACTCGACAACCAATGTTAATAATTGTTTGTTAATCATCAAAACCAGATTAGACAATAGGCTCATAAACATGAGACCTAACATTATGATCATTTCACCGGTATTTCCTGCTGTATTTGTTCCTTTTGTGATAGTTCATGCTTGAATGCGAGATGTCAGAATTCCACATGATCCGTTTGTGAATGTTCACGCTCAAATGCTTGGTGTTTTAGCAGTTAGATTCCCACTTGCATGTGGAGTACCTTAAGCTAGCTTGTACTTACTTTTTTGGAAGATATAATCTGTGCTTGCTATTCTGAACTTCTTTTTCAGACTTGAGCTGCCTGAAATTATGAAGTTATCTTTTAGATTTGATGCCGATAAGGGAAATAACTATGGATATTGTTTCTGGTTTGGCTTGGATAAGCAGAGCACCTAACATGGCTACCTGTTGTCGAAAAACAAACATGAACTAATACTCTGCTAAATATGCGACATATTTTGTATAGGGGAACTTTTGTTTAATTGTTCTCTTGTGTTTGCCTTTTTTTTTTGGGTCATAACTTGGGTATTATTGTCTCTATATTATCTAAAATATTGACTTGGAACAATTTATTGAATTGTATAGCATCAATTTTGCAGACAGGCATTCATGGAAGGATATTCTCGTCGCACAATGGTCACCCTCTGCCTGCCTCAGTAATGATCAAGGGAATTGATTACAAAGTATGTTCAAGTTTTTCCAGTATATATATTGACTGGATGCTGTCCAGTTCGAAAATATCTATTATTTTTCTTAACACGTTCTAGGCTTCTGGTCTTCATGACGCTAAGCTATGTCTTATTGCTTTTGCATCTTTGTGGATGTTCACTTCGCAAGTTTGTAGAAGATCTGTTCAGCTGGTTCTCATAAATTTTGATTCTTGCATGTCGTCATTGTCTCATCTGACCTCGTATCTTTCCTCTACTGAAAAAATTTAATTCATTATGAATGTAAATTCAGATAAATGGTTGTTAGATATAATGGTGTACTCTATACTACAGATCAATGCTAGCGGAAGCTCTGGTGATTATCATCGCATTCTTGCTCCGAGTGGAAGCTATGAAGGTGAATGCTTTTCTGTGCTCTCATCTCCTCTTTTTCATGTTAATTTAGAAATGCATTAGGAGCATGACTCCTGATGCTAAGATCTAGATTTAGTAGAAATTGTCGCTTCCAGTTCCTTCAGTGGAGTGTGCAGATTTCGTTGAATTTCATATAGTTCTAAAGATCTTCATATACATTTGGCAAGGCCCCGACCTTGCTTATTCAGCCATGTCTGTTTTAAAGGGTTAGTTGCGGATAGACCCCCTGTACTACCGCACAATTCTGGATAGACCCCTATAGTTCTATACTTCTATTGCTGCAGATAGTGCCCCATAGTGAACTTTTCTGATTCTTTACCCTAAGAGGAGAATTATATTTTTCACAAATAGACCACCTGAGGATTAAAGAGTAAGAAAAATTCACTAGCGGAATCAGGGGTTATATCCACAATTTGGTGATGTACAAGGGTCTATCCGCAATTGAGCGATAGTACAGGAGGTCTATTCGCAATTAATTCTTCTTAAAAAATAGAATGCTTAAGTGACTATTGAATGCTGTATTTCACATTTTATCTTACAGTGACAGTTTCAATGCCTGGTTACCGAGCGAAAACAACTCCAACCTTTTTGCAACAATATGCAATCAGCTTGGATTTCATTTTGGATCCTGATGGTGATGACGCACATAGACGAACACCGCTCGATGGCTGTGATTGCAACTGTCTCGGGATACTAAGGAGGGCCCACGGGGGGGTTTATCTTGCTGTTTTTGTTATCTTGTTGTTCCTCTACTTTTTGTGGAAGAGGAAAGCTGTGTTCAGGTTCCTGAAGCGAAGACACTCTTCCAGCCATAGACGAGTTTCTGTAGTTTAAACCTTTCCTATGTGTATAATTACTTATAAAATAGTTTATTTATTACTTATTGTATAAAGAAATGCAACATTTTCCATCGTGGATGTGGCGTCTTGCTCTGATGAAGAAATCTTTTTTAAATCCCGCAGAGAGCATTGTGAAGCAGCAGCACAATTTCACCACGGGTACAGGAGGCCGACTAAAGAGTGGTTAATGAAAAGTGGAAATTACCACTGATTTGAGACGTCGTGTTGGATAAGTAGTGAAAACAGGAGTCATCTGTCTTTTTCCAGTGTCCATGCTCTCATGAGGTTCTTCTTGTTATATTACTAGATGAATGAAATTGATGTTAATTTTGTACAATTTGGAGATATATTAAGTTTAACAACTATCTCTTAAGTGTAACAACTAACTCATAAGTTTAAAATAAAATTCAAAAGTTTAACAGCTATATGTTTAACAATTATCGTATAAGTTCAATAACCAACTCATAAGTTCAGCAACTAACTCATAAATTTAACCCTTTGAAAGTTGCACAAATTGAAGTTATGAAACTTGTTAGATATTAAATTTTTTAGATTAATAAAATTGAAGTTAATTTTGGGCAATTTGGAAATATAATAATTTTAATAATCATCTTTCAAGTTTAACAACTAACTCATAAATTTAACTTGTAATTTGTGATTGACAAATAGAAAGTGACTTAATAGTGTGAAAGTTATATTTTTTTTTACAAGTGACTCAATGTTCCATGTTAGCGTGTAAGTGAAATGTAGTATTTGTTTACAAAAATGATTATTGTTTGAAGTAATAACAAAGATGATGTGGCAAAATCAATTATTTATTCTTTTATTTAAATCATATTACATTTTCAAATAGACTTTGTGTAACTACAAATAGATGAATTGAAAGTGAGCCGTATATAATGTGTAAAATTACTCCTTTATTTGATTAACAAAAATATATCTCTTAAACAAAGCTTTATTGATAATATTATCATCCACTACTCATACTAATTGTTATGAATTCTTTGTATTCAATATTTATTACATTATACATTTAATAGAAAACTCATAAATACTGAAAGATTTCATATCAGTGTCAATAGTTGAGGGCCTTATCCAGAAATACGAAATAGCAAGGGACTAATGTAGAAAACTATCCAAAGGATTTCATATTCTAAAGTATCCGATTGCATCCGATGAACCGCATGGGAAATATAAAGCAATATAATATTGGTAACATTATTCGTTGTAAAAAAAGGGCAAATGAAAAGACTGAACAACAATAATTTTTTGTTAAAAGTGGTCCTTATTTCACTTCCAAATGGCATGCACACCTTTTTAGGAGAAATTGATCAAGCACTAAATCTGATATAGCATATATTGTGTATTTTATTTCAAGTGCATATTTAATCAAACAAACATCTCAAGTAAAAAAATGAGAGTCAGTATCATATTTTTTTATTTTTGGGTTAACTAGTATGTCATAGGTGCCTTGCACGTGATGCATATTAAGAAACTACAAGAGTTTAAATATTTGAAGGCTAAGTAATTTTTCACTTACTAATTTTATAATTATTTATTAAATACATTCTTCACATAGAACATATGCTAACTGCACATTGCCTGTAGTTTTAAACAATCATCAACTAAATAAGTTTTCATATGCATAGAAATTTCAGGTGTCATAATTTTTCCATCAGGACCTGATATCATTCCGTAAGCATACAGATTGTGGGAAATGATTTTAAGAGCAAAATTTCATAGGCAGATTAAAATCATCAATTTCAATCTTATGTGTCTGGCTTTTGAAACTTGATATTTGAGCAGAAGATAATACAGGTGCATGCTATGACGCAAAACTTTCTCGCAAAGCTTTCTTCAAACTCATAGGATAGTGACCGGTTTTGAATTTTTTATCGAGTTCTCTTGCTTTGGCTACTCATGATGAAAAACATTTAGGGGAACTTAATTTGCAACAATATACATGATGGTGATATCACATGCAAATTTCTTTCAGTGTTGAATCATAGAATATATTCCTTATCTTCCACATGTTCTCTTTTTGACCAGTTATGGTCACATTTTCATAATCCCCAGCTGATGATTTATTTTAGCAAAAGATACATCATGATCTTTTACCTGCATATGGATATAACCAAAGTTAGGGCCTTATTATACCACCTAATAGAAAAAAAAGATCACTGATATTGACAAACCTTAATCTCAACGTGACCAGCTGCAATGATAAAGATTATGTTACCAAGTTGTTGCATTTTTAAAAACATATATGAAGATAAAAAGAGTAAGATGATTAAATCTGTACGTGGAAGGTTAACATTTTTGTTTGCTTCAGAGTCAGCAGCAGTATTGTAACCCTAAAGAGGGTAGAAGAAAAATAAATATGTGAGATGTGTTAGACCCTAGAGGGGGGGTGATTAGGGTCTTATGCTAATCTAATTCCAATTTATGGCTAATTTAAAATTATATAGATCAATTTGTACTTGCAAGGGATAGCTTGTTTCCGGTAAAAGTTGCTGTTTTCATTGATGTTCTCTTTTTCGAGATCTGTTACAACTTTGAGCGTTACAACAGTATAAAATGAAAACAAAGGGGTTACAACTTAAACGAAAATAAACACGAGAGCCCGGTTTGGTACGGTCTCGCTTGCGTGGGTTGTTGGCCTGTGACGGGGATGTTGATATCCGTGGACCGCCGACTCTTCAAGATCCTTTTCCGGGAAAATCCGGCAGAGTTTTGTCTATCCGCGTAGGATATAGAAACAGAACCTCGTCGATCCGCGCAAGATCTAGAGGTTATAAGCGTATATCTCGGCTAAA
>BQKN01065383.1:559816-584362 GCA_022839385.1 Asparagus kiusianus
GTAATGAATTGTTTGCTAAATCATCATCAAAACTATAGGGTCAACAAGATGTAACAACTTCGAAGGGTAAAATGCAAATAGTTTTTTAAATATAGAAAATGAGAACAAATAAAACTCAAACCAGACAAACAACACTCAATGCTTATGTATTAGTTTTCACTAAAAATTCGGGAGACACTTAGTAAACCTTTTCATAAGAAAATGTAGAACGTTCTCTTTTTATAGATGATCTTCAAACAATTTAGCATATATTGCATGTACAAAAAGGAAAAATGCCAAGCTATACCTTCAGAAATTCTGAACTGAAGATTGAGTGCTTGTTTTCTAAAGATAGAGAATGGGAACAAATAAAACCCAAAGCAGACAAACAACAGTCAAAGCTTTTGTATTAGTTCACTGAAATTAGGAAGAAACTTGCTAAAAACCTTTTCGCAAGAAAAATACGGAACATTCTCTTTTTGATATCTAATATTTAAACAATTTGGCATGTACAAAAAGGGAAAATACCAATCTATACCTTTTAGAAATTCTCAACTGAAGATTGAGTGGTACAAACAAGCAAGTTGCCAAGTCTCAATTTCGTAGTTGACATTTCAGAACAAATAAATATATCACGAGTAGGAGGAAGGCAGAACAGATGTTCACTCATATTAATAGCTAATACTATATTGTTTGACATTTCACTCTCTCTCTCTCTCTCTCTCTCTCTCTCTCTCTCTCTCTCTCTCTCATATATGAAGATTAAATATCCAATAATTATAGAAAAATTCTGAGTTAGTGTAAATCAAAGAAATACAAGTAATATGCTCCGAGTTCAAATAAAGAAATATTTCATACCCTTGGAACATGCTCCATATCAAATGACTTAAACTGGCTCCTGAGTTGCTGAGCCTCGCTGCAATACCTAGACATGTTCTCATTCCTGGTTTGCCAGTACCCTTGCACCTATATTAGAAGTGAGTTTATTACTAAGGGAAAGTGCGCACATATGAAATGGACAACACAATGGTGAGCCAACTAAATGTTTTATACTGCATAAACCAAAAATAAATCAAATAAGAAATTAATTAATTGTTTGAAATTGCAAAATTTATGATGTCATCAAGTTTACTACTTCAATAGAGCAATAGCCAAAAAAAACTTAACATTGAAAATTTTTTAAAAAAATTTGGATAGTCAACTATTCGCTTATCCCTCTTTTAATTTAGGACCATAAAATATAAACCTTCTAACATTAAAAATTTTCAAAAAAATAAAATTCAGATACCTGATTGTGAAAAAGTTGGGAATCACCCTAACATCTATATAATAATAACTCATATCAAATACAGTCATCATTCCCTGGTTGAGTGATGCATACTCTGCAGCATTATTGGTTCCATGCCACAAACCCTCACGAACTCGAGCAATCTGATCATAACCCAGATCAAAACACATCAACTCCTCTACTAAAACCCTAAAAAAACAAACTATGTCTAGGTTTTTAACCCAAAAATTACACCGATCTATTTTTTAAACTATCCACTTCCAAGGTTATTTCTAGACCCAATTTCCACCTGATTTATTTTTAAACCCATTTTACTTATTTCATCAATTTTATGCACATGATCTTTTAGAAAAAATAATTTATGTATGGCACTTTCTAAGAGTCCTTAGAATGTAAACTATAATCCTCTTACGCTTGTCATAACTTTAGATTTTTAATATAATGGCTAGAGAGACTTTTCCATAATATCAGGGCCAAGTTCGAATCTCGTTAGTATTAGAGCCACGAATTTAATGCAAAATTATTTTAAAAAAATTATTGTTGTCGCAACGTAATACCTGATCATAACCCATTAAAAAATAGCACTCAACTTGCAAAAAAAATCCAATTAAATCTTTAGAAAATTTCACTGGCAACGTCTTTCATAGTTGATCCATTACAGTTTCTTTCTTATACGTAACATATATCCCACAAAATATTATACTGATAAAATTAAAGAGTGTTGGATATGGATTTACATTATTCGGTGGAAATAATTCTGGTTTCTGCAGTATGAAATGTGTCTTAGCTAAATTGTAAGATAGACGCTCAAAATGCTTATTAAGTAATGAAGAGAAAAGTTAACTTAAGTAAGGATTCTTCTTTTCAAGTTTAATAAACAAATGCACAATAAATAAGATTATATATTTTTTATACATATAAAATCAAATACAGTAGCAAGAAAGAACAGACTGCATTTTGTCTCCACATGTTTTTACCTTTAGTGTTGTCTTCGATGTTGTTCAGGTTTGGTCGCATACATATAGAAAGAAGCTGCAATAGATCCTTCTCATCAATGTATTATAAAACCTTGCTAGACCCTAGAGGTGGGGTGATTAGGGTCTTATGCTAATCTAATCCGATTAGAATGCCAATTAAAATATCTTAACAAATATATTTTTGCAAGATAGATATACGAGAGATATAAGCAAGAATAAGCAATATGAACAACAAGATATATCCTATCAAAGAGATATAGGCAATGTATGTGCAAGGATATAAAACTAACACAAGGTGATATATCCTACCAAATAGATATACAATATGATATATGCAAGGATATGTAAACTAACACAAGGGTAAACAATATGAACTAGATAGTGGATCATATAAATAATGTGCTAATGACAATGGCGATAAGAAATATAAACACAAGTATAAATAAACGCCAAAGCACACTCAAACACAAGATATGATCACGGAGTTCGGACCTTCCGTCTTACGTATCCGCTCCCCACTCCCGGGGAGAAATCCACTATCACAATCCGGTTTGGAAGCCGGAACTTCTACACACTCGGTTTACAAGTTCACCGAAAACTCTCACACAACAAACACTATGCAATCACACTCTACACTCACACAAGTGTTGGACCTAGCCGTGTCTCCCTCAAGTGCTCGGTTACAACCTCTCTCTAGATTCGTCAACCGACACCACTCCTCTTGAAACGATCCCCGACTCTCACCACACACTCCTCACTCGGTGTACAAGTGTATTACAAAGTGATCTCACAATTAAGCATAATATAACAAATGATTGTTTTCTCTAACAAGGTGAGAACTCAATTAAATACAACTCAATGTTACAAACTCTCACAACCCTAATATACTATGTATGCAAATACAATAAGCTCAAGTGGGTGTGTGTAACAATGAGATAGAATCAAATCTAAACTTAATATAAAACTAGCTTTAATAAAAATAATAATCAACAAATAATTATAAATAAAAGCTAGAGTTGAGTTTAGGTAAACTTCTCTAGATCAAGATGGAGAGATGGAGATTTGAGCCAAAACAAGAAGATGATCTCCTCCACTTGTGAAAACTTCTTTTCACAAACCAAACAAACACTTGAAACAAACTTAAAAACTCTTCAACAAACTTATAAAACTCTTTTTAAAACTCTCTTAAACATCCATAAGAAACAATGAAAGTTGAGGGCTTTTTATAGTCTCTTAAACCAGCCACAAACCCCCAAAAACCGAAAATATCAAAAACTACCCGTTACTAGCCGTTATAGGCTGAAAAGACCAAAATACTCCAAATTCCAGCATTCTGAAAATTTATGTATCTGACTTTGTAAAATTAATTAAAAATAGTAAAACAGCTCAAAAAATTATGAAATTTTGTGGAAAGGTTCTAGACATGTATAATAACATGTTAGAGAAAGAATTTCTGAAAAATAATTTCCCAGTTGAGAGAAATAAATATTTGAACACAGATTTACAGTTTCTGAAAAACTGCTGACATACACGATTTTGTAAAATCAATTGGGTACAGTAAATCAACTCCAAAAATATTAAAATTTTGAGGGAAGTTTCTAAACATGTAGTTAAACATGTCAAAGAAAGAATTTCTTCAATAACACTTTCCATTTATGAAAACTCATCTGTTTTGTAAAACATGCACGAACATGTGCACGAACAAAAACATGATTTTGTAAATTCCATTAAACATAACAAATCAATTCCAAACTTGATGAAACTTTGCGAAATGTTTATAAACATAAAAACAAACATGTTAGAAAAAGAATTTCTTAAATTGAATTTCTATTTGTGAAAACTCATGTATTTTGCAAGTGTGTCCAAAGCATGAAAAACCAAAACCATGCATGTATATATATAACTATATATATACATAGAAACCAAATACGTGTGTGTATATGATATTGAGCTTAAGGTATTTAACACACATAATATAAAACCTAAACTAAGTTACCCAAGCTAGATCTTGATCTTCAATAAGCTCTTCTTGGTAATCTCGCGAATGAAGCTTGAACTTGATCTTTAACTTTGAATTGCAAGGCTTCACTCCACTATTCCGCCAAGCTCCATTGGATATCATCGTTTTAGCGCATATTCCATCCAACCTCCAACAACATTATTTGTCTATAATAAATAAGGAAACACAAATACTAGACAAACAACATTAGTGGTAAATTGTTTGTTAAACATCATCAAAACAAGAAGGCCAACAAACCTATCTGCACATCTAGTGAGAATAATATTTTAAAAAAATTAATCCTTTTCCGAGATGAATCAAATCTTCAATTATGATAATGTAACAAAAGCATATACTATACATGAAAGTAAAAGATAGTTCACTACTTGAACTCATGTTTATATCTTAGCTAGATGAGTAAATCTTGTAGTAAGTCTGATTATCGTAAAATAATTTATAATGGTAATGATTGATCTCTTATGCAACACATATGCACGACATATAGATGGTATTACTGCAAAAAAATTGAAGCACAAAAAAAAGCTCATAGTAGTATAACATAGATGATCGAACTGACAATTCATAAGTAAATATAAAGAAAATGCAATGCTAACAAAATGATTCAATTTATCAGATTATACAATTACAAAGGTTGTTATGCAACAAAAATGTATACTTATGTTTGATTTTGGTTACCCATTCCCTCTTTCAGGTGTAGAGAAACAGTATAAAAAGCTAATACTTTAGGTTACTTAAAAATTTTCAGTGGTGTCCTTGCAACCTGTAATAAAATAAGAAATGGTAAATTTTCTTTATCTGTGTTTGCATTTGTTTTGTGTGTGTCCATGTGTACTAATAATGACACGTATAACCACAACGCATTCGGAAGTTTTTAGATATATACAAATTTATGTTAGCAATTTAGAAATCTCTAAATGATTACCTTAAATCTTGAATATTAAATTCATAATACGAGCTGATTTAAAATAAGTAATAGAAGACATTCTTCACATGATCAGGAACTTTAGTTTACTAAAAGAGAAATTAAGAAGTAAATTTACATTGATAGGTAGATTCCCCCACCCTAAACCTCCGAGCACTGCATCAAAATTAGAAGGAGAAAAATTAAAAATATTACCAATAATTAGAACTAATCACAATGTATTATCCAAAGAACTACATTAAAAATCAGAAAAAATAAGAAAAAATTAAAAGAATCAATTCAAAAGCTTTTCCTCTTCATCAATTCAAAAAATTAAAAATCAGATCCAAACCAATTTATCAACTGGATGAAAGAAGGAAAAAATGAATTTTTTCCTCTTCAACCGAGAAAAATAAAATAAATAAATAAATAAATAACTCACATAAAAGCTTATAATTATCGGAATCCCTCCCCTCAAATGCCTCTACATAAATGTTCAAATGCTCGATTCGGACCTCAATCATTGGATTATCAATCCTAACCCCAAAAAAAACCAAAAAATTACCTAATTAATCAAACAAAAAGAAAACAAACAACAAACAAACAAAGCTCAATCCAAAATCAAATCTTTACCGCTCCATTCGATTTCTGAGCTTTAGCAAGAACCTTTCATTATCCTCTTTCGCAGTTTATATCAACGTCTCAAACAAATTTAAAAAATATGCATACATATAATTCTAAACAACTATGACATATTAATCCACCCTTAGGACAACCCTTAACTTGTATGTTGGTGGAGAAAATGCTTGTTGCAACCTTCTCCATGCTATTAAAGAATATAGCATCAGACAATCAATTACACATGGCATATTAAGAATAATACAAATATGAATGAAACTGGAGTTAATATGTTTACCAACTATTCTTGATTAACAAAACCACTATAACAAGCAGGTATCTACGAAAAATCAGTGCTCGCATTGCATGAATTTGTCAATCATCAACACATGCAGACATTTTTCACAGAGGAAGAATAACATCACGAGTGGAAGTCAGGGATACAAACATTGGAAAATTATAACATAAATTTCACTGCTGAAAGCACCCTAATGCCACTAGGAAAGAATCCTAGAGGGGGTGAATAGGGTTTATGCTAATCTAATCTGATTTATGCCAATTAAAAACTTATTAACAAGTTATCCTAGCAAGTATAAAATACAATAAGGTATATGAGCTAGGATAAACAATATACACAAGGGTAAATAAAATAAACAAGATATTGGGAATATAAACAAGCAATAGACAAAGGTGATATAAGATATAGACACAAAAATAAGTACGTCAATGCAATCACAAACAAACGATATGATCATGGAGTTCAGTCCCCATGACCTATGTCTCCGCTCCTCACCTCGAGAAGATCTCCACTATCACAACCGGGTTTTCTACGCTCACCCGAATAACATTTATACCTCACACTCGGTTTTTTAGTTCGCCGAAAACTTTATAATCTCTCATAATGTAAACACACTAACTACCACCTCAAGTGTTGGTCTCTAGCCCGTGTCTCTCTTAAGTGTTAGGAATTACAACCTCTCTCTAGGCATTACCACCTACCACATTCCTCTTGGGATGACCCCGCCTCTCACCATATACTCATCTTGGTGTACTAGTGTAATACAAAGTGAACCTCATAATAATAGTTCTCAATATAATGGTTGTTCTCTAAACAAGGTGAGAACTCAATTAAGCCCAACTCTAAGTTACAATCTCACAACCCCAAATATACTATGTATGAAAATACTAAAAGCTCAATATGGGTGTGTGTAATAAAGAGATTAAATAAAACAAATTAAACTCAAATAAATACTAGCTTAATAAAATGATAATCAAACAATATAAATGTAAAGCTAGATTGAGTTTAGGAAAACTTCTCTATAGATAACAAGAGGGAGAGAGAGAAGAGTTGAAGCTCAAACACAAATGGTGATCTCCTCTAGCTCTTGTGAAAATTGCTTCACAAAACCAAACTTGAAAAACAAACACTAAAACAAAGTTAAACACCCTTTAAACTTGTTTTAAACAATTCTCTTAACTAAATAAAATTGAGGATATGTGGGGGTATTTATAGGAACCCCAAAGCCAAGAGAAAATAAGGCAAAAAGACCAAAAACCCAAAATTGAAACAGGCTGGAAAAAACTAGTCGTTACAGCATTAGTCGACTGACGGCTTTCATTAGTCGACTGTTGAGCTGACCATTAGAGACGTTTTTCAACTCATCAGTCGACTAACGAACCTTATCAGCCGACTAATGACCTTATCAGTTGACTGGTTAATCGACCAAAATAAAACAGAAACTTTTTGTTATTTCAGATAATTTTTTTAGTCGACTGAACACATTCATCAGCCGACTGATAACACTGTATTAGCCTGATTGAAACATAAATTTTAATTTTTAAATTGTATTTTAAAAATAGCAAATAAAATTAAAAAAATATAAAACTTTGAGAAATGATTGTAAACATGATAATACACATGTTACAAAAACTGTTTTAAAAAGTCACCTCCCAAATGAGAAAACTCTTCATTTTTCAAAATAATCCAAAACATGTAAATGTAAACACACTTGTTTTGATATTTTGACTAAACCATGTTTTGAAACTCTATAAACTGGTTTTATAGACTTAATAAAATATGTATAAACTGATATTGAAGTCTATAAACTAATAAAAACAATATTTTATCAAAAACACCTATATTTTAATAAAATCAACAAATACGTGTGTGTGTGTGTATGATTAATATGAGCTTAAAGTATTAACACACAAGTATAAACCTATACTACAAACACTATAAACTATATACCCAAGCTTAAAGATCTTCAATATAGCTTGACTTGGTAAACTTATGGATGAAGCTTGAACTTAGATCTTCAACGTGAATTACATTGTTTCACTCCACTATTCCGCCAACCTTCATTGGATATGATCGTGAACGCTCAATTCCATCCATCCTCTAATATATTATTTGCCTAAAATAAATACAAAACACAAACACTAGATAAACAACATTAGTTATAAATTATTTGTTAATCATCATTGTAGGCGTATAAAACTGCCTATAGGTCCCTTAACACAGCTCGACGACGCCGATTCGACAAACCGACCATCGGGCGACGTATGCAGACACGATCGTTAGTCCACAACACCGAAGCCAAGTGATACGCGACGAAACGGATTAACGAGGCTACGAGGCTACGAGGCTAACGAACCGCACGCAAACAACGGAATAAATCCACTCGCGTGCGGAATTTAGCTAACGGGTTGAGGAATCAACGAGTCATCCAACCAAGAGCGGACACGGACGAATCACGATCGAATCAAGATCAGTTTCGGACCCAAACTCAGAAGTGGATTTACCGCCTAATCAGGAACCAGATTTACTGCCAAATCAGGTCAACGAATCGAGTTCGAACAAATCAACCACACAACCGAATCACGAACAGAACCGGAAAACAAAACGACGGAAACCCAAACACCTAGAGGGGCTCGGCCGAAACCGAGCCACCTCAAGGTGGCTCAGCCCATGCCGAGCCACCTTGAGGTGGCTCGGTGGCCGAGCTACCTCAAGGCGGCTCAGTGTGTCGGCCACCTGTGCGCAGGCACAATTCAGATGGCCTATAAATAGGAGAGGTGGTTCATTTGTTCAGGGGTTGGAAAATTTGGAGAGGCGAAGCTCTGCTGGATTCAAGACTCAGATCTAAAAAAGATCCAAACTTTGGGACTTCGAGGACTTGCTCTTCCAGATCTGGTGCTCGGCGATCGTTAACACCAAATAAGGCAGGAGTTCGAGAGAACCGGATCTCAGATCTACGCAGGCGTACTCCGGATCAAAGCTTGGTCTTTGATCTCGAGATTTGGGCGATTATTTCCTTGGTGAAATAATCTCCCCGGCTATTATTTCCTTCGTGAAATAATACCCATAGTACTATGTAGATCCGACCGGATCTAGATCTCACGGTGGTCCACGGATAAACCCCGGCGCAGGCGAAGAACCCACGCAAGCGAGCAACCGCAAAACAGGAGCTCATGATTTGTTCGACACAAAAGGAGAAAGTTATAATTTTTCTTTTCTTTTATCTGATTTCATTGTAACCGGATCTTATAAAAAGACCGGATCTTTGTAACTCAAAAAACTGTTATTCAAGATAGAAATGGAATCGATGAAGAAAGCAACGATTTTTCCCGCGAACAATCTGACGACCACAGTGGGAGCCGCCGATCTCGCTGCCGAGATCGAAGCGTCGCAGCCGCGGATCTCAATCCCGGTCTTGGAGGAGGTCGAATACGAGTTCGACCAGCAGAAGTTCGAGGAATACATGTCGTCCTCGTCCGGATCTACCTCCCCCCGCAAGTCCAAGAAGTTCTCCGCCAGGAGAAAAGCTCGTTGGTATGAAGATGTTGAAAACACCAACGAAGATCTCGCCCCGTTGGATGCCAAAGTCACATCGGGTGAGATCCCTCCAACTCCCAACCAGGTCAGATCTACTCTGGCCAACCCTTCTGCGCAGAGGGCGTGGTGACTCTCTCGAAGAGAGCCCGCCAAAGGCAACGTCAACGCCTTGCGAAACAATTCGCAAAGGCCATGAAGTCTGTTGACGGGATCTGCTACAACGCGGATCTGAAGAACAAGCGAGGCAAACAGCCTCAACAACAAATGAACGGCGGCTCTTCCAAGCCACCAACGATGGAATGGGTCCGTGTCAAATGGAATCGTTCGATGCTGGAAGAACGCATCCGCAAACGCCGCGCACTATCAGCACAGGCACGGGCTCAAGTTGAAGAAGCCCGTAGAAAGCTGTAGAAAGAGGTGGCTAAGAAGCCGCCATCAACCCGCAAAGTTTGGAGGCCGAAGTCTGAAGCGGCGGTTCAGACTAAGGAGCAACAACTACAGCCTTCGAAAGTTCAACTTCCGGCGAATCAACCCAAATCGCCGATGATTTCCACAACTGCTCTGGGGGATCCCGCAGGACCATCCCAAAGAAGGAAGTCAGTCTTGGAGCGCCTCGGTCCACTTCCCGAGAAGCCAAACAAAGCTCCAGTCTAAGAACGTTTGGGTCCAATAAAGAAGCCCCGAACAATTCAACATGCTGGGGGTCGCCGCAACCCTCAACATGACAAAGAGATCAGGGCAACTAAGCGCACTACTTTGCGCATTGAAATCCAGGAGCCCGCTGAAGATTCACACCTACAAAGGTATATTTTGAGGCGTGTGACTCTCGAAAGCCCGAAGAAGGTAGTTCGCCCTCAGAAGAAAACGTTATCGTCCGATGACGGTGACGTTATACCTGGGAAATCGTGCCAACACACGATAGGTTGCTCCGACTTTCAAACGGACGAGTTGTACTATCGTGTCGGGGGTACGAACAAAGCCAGGAAGAGAAGTCCTCGAAGGCTAGAAACTCAGTGCCCTTGTTCAAAGCTCATTCGGACGGTACTGTCTGAGTGTAACTGCATCAAGGCAGTCCCCGAGAGAGTTTCAGTGTTCGAAAGGCTTGGTACCGAAATGTCAAAATCAAGGCATAGGCGTTTCCGGCAAAGAAGAACGGTGGTCGGTGATGGAGAATTTCCGAGGGTCACTGCCAATATGACCAGCAAGAGAACATCGGCTCAGGATGACCCCGAGGTGATTCCAGAGGTGCCCCTTCGTGTAACTCGTCTACAGTCCGGAGCTATTATTCGTGCAACGTATGGTAGGGTTCGGACAAGATTACCTTCGGGAGATGAAGAATCAGATGCCGGATTGGCAATTGCGTCGGACAATACCGTATCCAGTGAAGGACAACCCCGCGAGTCATTCATGATAAGCGCGGAACAAGTGGCCAAGATGCTCGAGGAAGCCATGGCCAAACAACAGGAGAGCTTCAGGTTCGAAATGCAGATGGCCATGTAGAGTATGAGAGAAATGCATGAGCAACAAATCCAGGCACTGACGAACCAGCAAGGCGAACCAAGCCGCCGTAATCAGGTTGTTCAGGAAGTTGAGAATGCGGATGCGGATGAAGCTCGTAATGCCAATGATCCTCCCGTTAATGCAGGGGGTGGCAATGAGGATGCTAGTCACAACACGACGCTTCCACCTTAGAATTGTGCTGACAAAAACTCGGGTGAAAGCTTGAAAATCAAAAACCCCGAAAGCAAGATCAATACGTTAATTTCTGCTCAAGAGGTGAAGAAAACGGGCATTCCTTGTCCATACGCAAGAGAATGGGAATCAATCTCATATCCGGCGAAGTTCAACCTAATCAACTTCACGCCGTTTGATGGGAAGGGTTCACCCACTCAGCATGTGATTTATTTCAAATCACACCTGGGAGTAATCTTCGGCAGTGAGCCTCTGATGGTGCGGTCATTCGTTGGCACTCTTCGCGGAGCCGCCTTCGATTGGTATCGCCGCCTCAAGCCAGGTAGCGTGAACAGCTGAGACGACATGGAGACTAAGTTCCTCACAAATTTTTTTGACGACGACACCGAGATATCTATCGGATCGTTGCTCGATGAGAAGCAGAAGGACGGGGAGTTAGTCGACACCTTCGTCAAAAGGTTCCGGAACAAGGCGATGAATTGCCGGGACCCGATCACTGAGGAGTTCATCCTCCAGACCTGCCACAACAATCTTTCACTGGACGTGTTGGAAGCAATGGGGACAGCACCGTCCAAAACGTGGAAGGATCTGAAGGTTCGAGGGGAGCAAGCTGAACGATTCCTCAGGAGAAAGAAGGCGGAGAGAGGCCAACAAGCAACGAATGCTCCAGCGCAGAATTTCAACCCAAAGGGGAAAGGTAAGGCACATGCCAATGCAGTTGATGCTAACCAGACTTTTTAATTGCAACCTCAGCAACAGCAGTAGCGGCAACAACGGCCTCAGAAGCAGAAATCTTCGGAGCCAAGGTTTCCTAAAGTCTACTCCTTCAAGGATGATGAAGTTCCCGGCATCTTCAAGTACTTGTTGGAGAACAACAAAATCCAGCTGCCGGCGATCGTAGATCAAGAATGGGCCAGCAAGGTGACGGATCCGAAGTACTGCGCGTACCATAGAGCGGTCCATCACCCTACGAGGTCATGATACCACCTCAAGGACAAGATCCAGGCGTTAATTGATGTGGGCATCATAACCCCGAAGCCTGCCAAGAATGTAGGAGCAAACGCAGTGTCAATCAGCTTTGGATCGGTGCCCACAACATGGTTCGAGCCGAAACGCGTCACCAAAGTGGGAATGAAGACGGTGAATGATGACCCACACGGACAGCGCCAAAAGGGACTTATGCCACACACAGCCCCGAACGACGAAATCCTCTGGGTTCATCCGGATCTTATTGAAGATGAGCAGTGGGCGGCTTCCTCGAAAAGAAAGGGTAAAGGCAAGGCCTGCAACGCCACTTCCGCAATCTTCGAAGAGGATGGTGATGAAGCTCCAACCTTCCCGCTTTCCGAAGAAGAACAAGAAGTCTTTGCCACCAGAAGTGGAAACCAGTACCACTTCAACTATCCGTCACCTAGTGATCAGTTAGCTGAGTAGGGGGTGACTAAACGAGGACCAGCCAAGACTCTAACAGAGCTGGGGGTGATTGCAGTTCCTAAACTAGTTGAAGATGCTTGACGACAGCCGACGGATCAGCAGAAAGAAAAGAGACCCCAAGAGGTGCAGAATCCGAAGCAGTCTCGTTTCAATCGTCCGATTGGAAGAGATAAACCGGAGAGCTCGAAGACTCCGCGTGTTTTCGATATCATGGCTCAATTAGCTAATATTCCAGCGCGAATAACGTTGTATGAGTTGCTGCGGTTGTCTAAAGAGACCAGGGAGGCATTACGAGAAGCCTTGGCTGATTCAGAAGCATTCCTCACTCGGATCAAGCCGGTACCGGAAGAGCCAGAACCGTCAGTTCAACAATGCAATGTAGCGGCCAAGAACCTTCCCTGCATCACCTTCACCAAAGAGGATATGCAGACGAAGAATTCAAACCATGATCGGCCCCTATATTTCATCGGGTACATTGGCTCCAGCGAAGTCAACCGAATCCAAGTAGATCCGGGTTCTGCTGTGAGCATTATGCCGCTTTGCCTTATGCATAGCCTTAGCATTCCAGTCAGCAAATTAGCGTCTACAGGCACGGTCATTTACGGATTCAACACCAGCGGGTTAAGGCCTTTGGGAAAGATCCGGATAAAGTGCCAAATGGGTGATCTGAAGACGGAGGTTACGTGTTACGTGATTGATGCTGAGACATCATATAACTTACTAGTGGGTCGGCCTTGGATCCATAGTAATGTTATAGTTCCCTCCACCCTACATCAGTGTCTGAAATATGTCGACACTGATGGAAGGGTCAGGATGGTGGTCGCGGATAAACAACCATTTAAAGGGTTTGAGAATTATTTCACTGATTCTCTCCTTTATGGTAACGAATCCGATACTGAACCATCGGTCCAGGGCACGGACAGCGGAGAAGAAGCTGATTCCAAAGCCGGATTCGATTACAATGGTGGTTTTGTTTTAAATGACATTGTACCCTTTGTAATCAATCTTGACGATGAACAATCGTCAGATGGCAGTTGTAACTGGCAACTTGCCAATATCGAAATAAATGATGATTTAGAGTACTCACTGTCTCTTGATGATGTGATAAAGGGATTATACGATAATCCCGATTTACATACGCCACTCCGATCATCTTATGTAATAAAGAAACACCTCCAGCATTCTTTCGGAACAACCCTGATCGTTCCTGCCAAAATAGGAGGCGAAAAAGAAGTGGTTTACGGTAAAGGAGAGGGTTTTCCATTACCTGATCATTTCTTAAGGGAAGAGGAGAATGATGACAAACCTGGCCGACATTTATCTAAGTATAGTCCGAAAGCGCGCAAGCTCATGGAAAAACAGGGATATGATTTCGCACTCGGAGAAGGTTTATACTTTGATCGAGGTTCCCGAATTCCAGCCAAAGCAGCATATGTACCAAAAGGGAAACCGGATGATTATTACCGTCACAAAAGAGGCTTAGGCTACGTCTCCTCGTCTGATGATGAATGTGGTTGACAAATTATCGATCAAATTGCTAACAAAGCTAAGGATGGGTACTTGTCAGATTCCTCAGAATGGGACTCTGATACAAGTTTGGGGGAAGTATTTAAAGCCCTAATGACGAACATGACTACAGCTGATCCATCTACAATGGAGGACGACGATCAAATGCTAACGTGGGAAGACCCATGGGTTCATCACCTAAACATGCAGTACGGCGATAGGTTTGAACAGAGGGGACCCCCCACCGAGGATAAAATAGTCCAAATTAATATGGGCGATGAAGCCAACCCAAAGCCTATATTCATCAGCGATAGTCTTCCCCCAGATGAGAAGGAGGAATTAATTGCTCTCATCAGGGAATATATCGACGTCTTCGCTTGGAACTATGAGGACATGCCAGGGCTCGACCCCAATGTGGCGGTGCACCGCCTGGATATCAAGTCGGATGCCAAACCTGTCAAACAACAGCAGAGACGGTTTCGTCCGCAGATTATGGAAGCCATTGAGGCAGAGGTTAAGAAGTTGATCGACTCAGGATTTATCCAAGAGGAGCAACATCCAGACTGGCTAGCTAATATTGTCCCAGTCATGAAGAAAAATGGTAAGATCAGGATATGCATCGACTTCAGGGACCTGAATGCGGCATGTCCAAAAGATGACTTTCCCCTCCCAATCACGGACGTCATCATCGATAATACGTGCGGATTTGAGAGGATGTCCTTTATGGATGGCTTTTTAGGGTATAACCAAATCAAGATGCATCCGGATGACGAGAAGCATACAGCGTTCAGAACACCCCTCGGTGTCTTTTGCTACACGGTGATGCCTTTCGGTCTAAAGAATGCAGGCGCCACGTACCAACGAGCGATGATTAAGATTTTCCAAAAGCACCTCAGGAAAATGGTCGAGTGCTACGTTGATGATTTGGTTGTGAAAAGCCGCAACAAAGAAGATCACATCAAGGACTTGAAGACGATGTTCGATCTCATGCGGAGTCATCAATTGAAGATGAACCCCACTAAATCCTTCCTTGGAATGTCCAGCGGAAAATTCCTTGGATTCGTCGTCACCACTAAAGGTATACATATTGATCCTGACAAGGTGAAGGCGATACATGAATTGCAACCCCCGAGAAATCTAAGAGAACTCAGAGGATTGCAAGGGCGTTTAGCTTACATCCGGCGGTTCATCTCAAATCTTTCTGGGAAGTGCCAACCATTCTCTAAGCTAAACAAGAAAGGTGTGTCATTTATTTAGGTTGACGCCTGCCAAAAAGCACTCGAAGATATCAAGACATATCTCACGAATCCTCCTGTTCTCGTCGCACCAAAATCAGGTAAACCGTTCTTGATTTACATCAAGGCGATGAACCATTCGATAAGTGCTTTATTAGCACAAGACGATGATAATGGTCACGAACAGGCAGTTTCTTATCTAAGTCAGACTTTGGTAGGCGCCGAGTCCCGATATCCGATGATTGAGAAAGAATGCCTCGCATTGGTATTCGCAGTACAAAAGATGCGGCATTACTTGGTCGGGCAGACGATTTACGTTATCTCTAACGTTAATCCAGTACGGGTATTTATGACGCAACCTGGTTCGATGAATTAGCGGTTAGCGAAGTGGGCCCTTCTCTTGTCCCAGTATGATTTGCACTTCAAACAGCAGAACTCGGTCAAAGGACAAGCAATTTGTGATCTTTTGGCGGCAAGCCCGACAACGGATACGGCAGAAGTATATGATGACTTGCCGGATGAAACCCATGAGGTTAATATTACATCACACCAATAAGTATGGCAATTATACTTTGATGGTGCTTTGAGAGCAGTTAATAAGGTAGTAACCCCCGGATGTCCTAAAGTCTCCTCCGGAGTTGGAGTTGTCTTAGTTTCCCCGGGGAAGCATGTAATGCCTCGGGCTTATTCACTGACAAATCCATGTTCCAATAACGTAGCCGAGTACAACGCGCTCCTCATTGGACTCAGTTTCGCCAAGGAGCTGGGGGTCGAATATCTCGAAGCTTTTGGGGATTCTCAATTGATAGTTAACCAAGTCTGTGGAGAGTATGAAGTCAGGAACCAAGACCTGATCCCATACCACCAGGAGGCCGTCAAAATGGTAGATTCTTTCGAGGAATTCTTCATTGAGTACATCCCTCGTCTCCAGAACGCTTATGCGGATGCACTGGCAGCACTAGCAGTGTCACTTACGCAGCCGCCTAAAACTGAACTGCTAGTCACAGTAAGATCACATCAACTCTGCATACCCATATACAATATGGATATCGAGGAGGAAGATGACAGAGACATAAACGCCAAGGAGGTGAACTCAACTCAAATCGGGTCTGAGTCCCGAGATTGGCGTTTTCCTATCATTGACTACGTCCAATATGGTATTTTGCCAGAGGATGTAAAAAAAAGGGAATCAATCCGCCGAAGAGCACCAAGGTTCTTCTATAATGTCGAGACCCGTACATTATACCGTCGGGGGTATGACGATTTGCTACTCCGATGCCTTTCGAACGAAGAAGCAGAAGAAGTTCTTAAGGAAGCACACGAAGGAGAATGCGGTGCGCATCAGCCTGGTCCCAAGCTGTATGATCGAATCAGAAGAATGGGATATTTTTGGCAAACAATGGTTCGTGACGCGATCGAATATGCCCGAGGATGTCACGCTTGTCAAGTGCATGCAAATTATATGCACCAACCACCGGAGCGGTTACATACGTCAATCACGTCTTGGCCGTTCGAAACATGGGGTATGGACATTGTCGGTCCTATTTTTCCCCCTTCAGTCAAAGGTGATCGATTTATTCTCACAATGACGGATTACTTTTCAAAGTGGGCTGAAGCAATTTCGCTTAAAGAAGTGAAGACGAACAACGTCATCAATTTCATCAAGCATCATGTCATATACCGACACGGTGTGCCAAGACGAATCATTCATGACAACGGTCCGCAGTTCATAAGCAACGCTTTCGTCAGGTTCTGCGACAAATTCAAGATTCAAGATGTTTCGTCGATAGCTTATTATCCCGCTATGAACGGATTAGCTGAGGCTTTTAACAAGACGATCATTAAGATCCTGTCAAAGCTCGTGAAGACTAATAAACGAGACTGGGATGATAAACTCGGTGAAGCACTCTGGGCTTATCGCACCACCGTACGCACACCTACAGGAGCTACTCCATATTCGTTGGTATATGGATGTGAAGTTATGCTACCGTTGGAAATCCAAATCCCATCCCTTCGGATTGCTCTCGCAACGGAGATGATGACGGAAGAACAACATCAGAAACGTCTCGAAGAACTCTAAATGTTGGATGAAAGGCGCTTGGAAGTTCAACAACACATTGAGTTTTATCAAGCCAGAATATCTAGGGCTTTTAACAAAAGAGTCCGACAAAGAAGCTTCAAGGAAGGAGATCTGGTCCTCGCTGCTCGCCCACCGATAATCCTCAACTCCAAGAAGAAGGGTAAGTTTGAACCCAAATGGGAAGGACCGTTTGTGATAGACACGGTCTACTCAAACGGCGCATATCGCCTCATTTCTCTAGAAGGCTGTAGGCGTATAAAATTGCCTATAGGTCCCTTAGCTTAGCTCAGCACGATGATTCGACAAAACAACGGACATTCGAGTGACGAGGCAACGAGGCACGCAAGCAACGGAATACGTTCGCGTGCGGGACCAAACCAACGGTTCGGAAAGTTAACGAGTCGTCCAACAACAAAACGGACTTGAACTCAAACACCGAAGCGGAGTTACTGCCAAATGAAGATTCGGGGAATCGAATCAAGACCTGAACAAATCAACGAAAGGTCGAGGCGACAAGGCACACGAACAATGGAACACGTACGCACGTGGAATCGAACCAACGTTTCGGGGAATCACCGAGTCATCTAAACAAGAGCGAACTCGGTGATATAACGATCGAATCAAGACCAATCCCGAACTCGAACTCAGAAACGGATTAACTGTCATATTTGGAATCAAGTCAGTGAGTCGATTCCAGAAACCGAATCAAATCCGAACGACGGAGAACCGGAAATACCGGAAAACGACTAAACCAGCGCACCTGGGGGAACTCGGCCCGAACCGAACCACCCTAAGGTGGCTCGGCTATGGCCGAGCCACCCCTGGGTGGCTCGGCTATGGCCGAGCCACCCAGAGGTGGCTAGGCGTCGGTTTGTGCCAAAGGCACAGTCTTGAGTGCCTATAAATAGGCCTGGCACTCGTTCATTTGAGAGGACTTTTTCTGAAACTTCTGAAGAGCCGAAACTCTGCCGGATTGCGACCTCAACTCGGATTGTGAAGGCTTGAAGACTTGGATAACCAGATCTACGTGATACTACTCCGGATCTAAGCTTGGTTCTTAGATCCCGAGATTAGAGCGAGCGTTTCCTTGGTGAAATGATCCCTCTCGGCTACTATCTCCTTGGTGGGATAGTACCCGTTATACCACGTAGATCTGTTCAGATCGAGATTGCGCGGTGGTCCACGGTACTCAACCCCGGCACATGCGAAGAACCCCACGAAGCGAGCGACCGCAAAACAGGAAACTCGTGATTTGTTCAAGGAAAGTTGTAATCTTTATTTCTTTGTTTTGATTTTGTTGTAAACCGGATCTTATAAAAAGACCGGATCTCTTTGTAAACGCATAAAATTGTTGTCAAAGTTGTAACAGAATCATCAATGAAGAATAACGCAATTTCCCGCTCGAACAAAGGCGTCAGGCAATTAATGCCAATAGCCTAAAAAAGTACTATCCCTAGTACATTCAGGATAACCCATTTATCGGGAAGTTCCTTGAAGAATATTACACTTAATATTCTAGAGGATAACCCAAAATCATTTTCACCACCAAAATTTCTCACTGATCAATTTCAATTGACAGTGAGTCCACCAAAAATGTCTTTCTGGTCCAAGCCACCAACAAATTCCCCTCTTGATTCTTTCCATGAACAAGAGATCCACTTTCAGTTCAGAGTTTCTTTTCGATAAACGAAAGAACTCCCTTCTTTTCTCTTTGGTTAAACCTCTTCATGGTTATAACCAAAGCTGAAATTTCATTTCGATAAACGAAAAACTCATCTAGATAACCGATCCTATAAAAGGTAAGCTTATTTAGATCTTCCGGATTCTCGGAGTGGAGATCCCACTTCTAGTTTCTTTCTTGCCCTGAAAATATAATATAAAATTCTTCCTTTCCAGAATTAAGGAATAGAATATAAAATTCTTCCTTCCTTGTTCGGGGAATAGAATATAAAATTCTTCCTTCCCACACCAATCCTTTTCCAAGAATTTAGGATTCATCCTAGGAAGTTTATCCCGAATCCTAAGCAGGGATAAGTCTACGCCTAACACGCGCTGCCGGTTTAGTCTTTCTCCATAGAAGAAGATACCAGAGTTCGATTCTGGGGTATTTTATCCTGAAACCTAAGTAAGGATAAGTCTGCGCCTAACCCGCGCTGCCGGTTAGTTCTTAACTGTTAAAAAAAACACGCGCCCACATATTCAACATTATGGCAGGTTGTTATTAATAACACCAAAATCCATGCCTTACACGCATGGGGAATTTCATCCTGAATCCTAAGAAAGGATATGCCGACGCCTAACACGCGTCGCCAGATTAGTCTTTTACTGTCCAAAAAGACACCAGAGTTCGATTCTGAGGTATCTTATCCTGAAACCTAAGTAAGGATAAATCAGCATCTAATACACGTTGCCGGGTAGCCTATTCCCGTAACAATGGCAAAGTCTACGTATTCAATATCGTAGCACTAAAAGGGTTAACTCTTTTAGCGCAACGTCACATGCGGAACGGATTTAGATAATCTGCATGCTAGCCCGACTCAAACGGTAGTCGGTAAAGGCTAATCAAATCCGTTGAAGGCTGAGGGTTAGCCAAAAATCCTAAAGTCAACGTCTAACACGCGCCGCCGGGTAGCCTATTCCCGTAACAAATGGTAAAGTCTATGTATTCAACATCATAGCACAAAGTCTAAAGGAGTTCATTCCTTTAGCACAACGTCACATGCGGAACGGACTAAAACAATCCGCATGTAAGCCCGATTCAAACGGTAGTCGGTAAGAGCACGTCAAATCCGTTGAAGGCTGAGGATTTACCAAAAATCCTAAGTCAACGTCTCATACACGTTGCTGTTTAGTCTTTTCACAGGAGAAAGACGAAGTCTACATATTCAATATCGTAGCACTAAAAGGGTTAACTCTTTTAGCTTAACGTCACATGCGGAACGGACTTAAACAATCCGCATGCTAGCCCGACTCAAACGGTAGTCGGTAAAGGCTTATCAAACCCGTTGATGGCTGAGAATTTACCAAAAATTCTATAAATACGAGTCATTGACGCATCAATTCCATAGATTGGTCTCGTGACTCAAGTATCTGCCACGCTCCAATTCCTTAAGAGCTTAAACGGTGTATACTCCAGCAGACGTACGAGTATAAACTGTGTCGAACGCCGGACAACACGTCGCAATAAAGTTTAGACACCGGACAACGCGTCACAAGGAAGCTCAGATGCCGGACAACGCGTCGCAAATATCAATCGATGATCAGTTCTATGTTGAAGCAACCAACTCGAGCTAAAAAGTCAGGAAATCGAGAATCGACTTTAAGTTTAAAATTCCGACAGACGGTCAGACAATAAATGCAGCACCGGAACCCTTACAGACGTTCAACAAAGCACCGAATAGCCTGAAGGACTGAAGGAATCAAGAATAGAAGCCATTCCAAATATCCCGTCGTTACCGATTGAAGGACGGGACAATCATATCCAAAGTATTCCAGACTCTTCTATAAAAGAACAAGGCTGAAATACTTTAGAGGGGGTATCTGTAGGCGTATAAAACTGCCTATAGGTCCCTTAACACAGCTCGACGACGTCGATTCGACAAACCGACCATCGGGCGACGTATGCAGACACGATCGTTAGTCCACAACACCGAAGCCAAGTGATACGCGACGAAACGGATTAACGAGGCTACGAGGCTACGAGGCTAACGAACCGCACGCAAACAACGGAATAAATCCACTCGCGTGCGGAATTTAGCTAACGGGTTGAGGAATCAACGAGTCATCCAACCAAGAGCGGACACGGACGAATCACGATCGAATCAAGATCAGTTTCGGACCCGAACTCAGAAGTGGATTTACCGCCTAATCAGGAACCAGATTTACTGCCAAATCAGGTCAACGAATCGAGTCCGAACAAATCAACCACACAACCGAATCACGGACAGAACCGGAAAACAAAACGACGGAAACCCAAACACCTAGAGGGGCTCGGCCGAAACCGAGCCACCTCAAGGTGGCTCAGCCCATGCCGAGCCACCTTGAGGTGGCTCGGTGGCCGAGCTACCTCAAGGCGGCTCAGTGTGTCGGCCACCTGTGCGCAGGCACAATTCAGATGGCCTATAAATAGGAGAGGTGGTTCATTTGTTCAGGGGTTGGAAAATTTGGAGAGGCGAAGCTCTGCTGGATTCAAGACTCAGATCTAAAAAAGATCCAAACTTTGGGACTTCGAGGACTTGCTCTTCCAGATCTGGTGCTCGGCGATCGTCAATGCTAAATAATGCAGGAGTTCAAGAGAACCGGATCTCAGATCTACGCAGGCGTACTCCGGATCAAAGCTTGGTCTTTGATCCCGAGATTTGGGCGATTATTTCCTTGGTGAAATAATCCCCCCCGGCTATTATTTCCTTCGTAAAATAATACCCGTAGTACTATGTAGATCCGACCGGATCTAGATCTCGCGGTGGTCCACGGATAAACCCCGGCGCAGGCGAAGAACCCACGCAAGCGAGCAACCGTAAAACAGGAGCTCGTGATTTGTTCGACACAAAAGGAGAAAGTTGTAATTTTTCTTTTCTTTTATCTGATTTTATTGTAACCGGATCTTATAAAAAGACCGGATATTTGTAACTCAAAAAACTGTTATTCAAGATAGCAATGGAATCGATGAAGAAAGCAACGATTTTTCCCGCGAACAATCATCAAAACGAAAGGACCTAACAATCCCCCCCCCCCTTTTGATGATGACAAATAATTTACGAAAAGAGATATATGTATAAAAAAATTAATATGTAAATTAGAATTATCATGCATATAACCAAAACAAGATATACTCACAATATTTCTCTCCCTTTGACAACATCAAAAAGGGAAAAACAAAAGAATGGAGAGAGCGAAAGCTCCCACTACAAATAAGCACAGTGAGTATAAAGCAAACATAGGGATTGCCCCCCCTATCAAAATGTCATATGGAGTATATGCAATAAAGATCATGGTAAACATGTGAGCAAGCAAGATGAAAACATGCTTAAGCAAAACTCACAAAAAGATATTGAGAACACATGTAGATATGTCATATAAAAAAAATATGTCTCAAAGCATTGGTTTTAAAACAAATCTTAATTAAAAAATTTATGAAATAAAAAAAACATGAGAATCATGCAAAAAGTTTTTAAATAAAAACAAATCAACCAATGACTTCATAAATTACAAGTAAACCATATGAGAATATAAAACCAAACCAATATCGATTTTTAAAAAGTAAGAGAGGCAACCATATCAAGCTCTTGAGCTTGTTTCAACCCATATAAACATTTTAGCACTCGGTAAACAAGATTTGGAAATAAACATCCAATTAATCCGGAGGGTTATATAAACACACTAATAATCATGAAAACAAAAGAATTGATCAAAGAAAAATTGTTTTCATATCCAAAAAAAATTTTAATATAATTTTCAAAACCAAGAAGAAGAAAAATAAAGACACTAAAATTTTGGTTTAAAAAATCAAATTTGTTTTGGTACCTAAGTGTCCTTGGTACCAAAAGGTTTAGGGACATGACCCCTATCATTTAAGTTTAAAGCCCTAGAGTTATGAACATATTTGGGCGCATGTGGTGCACTAATACGGTCATAACAATAATCTTACAAATGACCCTTCTGATTGTAATATGTGCAATGAAAAATATCCATTTGTTTTTGTTAACCATTAACTCGTGCACGGGAAACATTTGCAAACATAGATGGTCTTTTAAAATTGTTTTGCAAATGTGAAACATTATTAAACAAACGTGGTTTATTTGAAAATTTTGGCAAAATTGAACCTTTTCTTAAATCAAAATAAAACTTACCAAATGACCAAATCTACCACAAAAATTACATTTATACACACCAGCATGCTTATGATGAACTTTGGATGCATGTGCATGTGTGTGTGATGAAGAAACTATATGAGATGCACAAAGAACATTAGCATTCTTAGGTTTGTGTGCATCATAGCAAAATTTGGCTAAATGGTCTTTACGGTCGTAAATAGTGCACTTGTAAATTTTGCTATGCATGTGTGCATAGTGAGTGGATGATTTTGACTTATTTGCACTAGACTTGGCACACATATTCACAAGCTTCTTATGGTTGTTAATGCATATAGTTAGAGTTGAATCTAAAGAAGAAATACGGTTTTTAACATTATTCAACTCATCATTAGGCATATTAACATTAACATTAGAAGTAGAACATAAATAGTCATTTATAAAAGAAGCAGTATCATTTATTATGTTCTCTACTTCTAATATGGCATTATCGTTTTCATGAGATAAGCTAGTTATAGATGTGGTTAATTTTTTATTTTTTAAAATTAACATGTCATTGTTTTCTTTAATCATGGTATTTTCTTTTGCAATGACATCCAATTTTGACACTAGCTCCTCATGATCGGATTTTAATTCTACATGCTTGCTTTTTAACTCTAAAAAGGTATGGTGCAATTTGTTATAGGCATGCAATAATTTTTTAGATGCATAAGAAAGTTCATCACTGGAAAAATCATTAATGGATTCGAACTCACAAATCTGACTAGGGCTATCGCCTAGTAGCTGTATGCATGATGCTCCTCTATCACTTGAAGTCGATTCCGCCACAACACGTCGAATCTCCTCCAAATCTCCTTGATGTGCTTCAAAAAGTTTTCAAATCGTGTTAGCACTATCAAAATGAGCAAGTTCGTTAGAAATACATTGTTCAAAAGCATTATGCAAGAATTCTAACACTAACTTGTTCATTGTAAATATTTTTTTTATCATGATTGCTCCACTTAGATTTCTCTAATGTGGGCACAATATAAGCACAATCAATAACTTCTCATAAGTCGATTTTTCTAGATTCAATAAATATATTAAATCTAGAGCACCATTGAGCATAAGTAAAATTTATATATTTTGGAGCAATATTTGGATCATAGCCTAAACGAAATGCATCCATATT
>BQKN01065383.1:615381-626356 GCA_022839385.1 Asparagus kiusianus
CCAGATCCGCCTGCAGACTCCAGATCCGCCTGCAGACCCAGGCCCGACTGCAGACTCGCCAGCTCATCGTCAACTACCCACTTGGAGTATGGGAACAGTCACATCAATGGTCAGATCCCCTGTTTCGAGGGAGGAAGCATGGCGTTCCTCACCTAAGTACTAGGTACAGCCAGGGACAGCTACAAGAATAGGGCGGCTGGCTCCCTCACCTCTACTAGTGGTCAAATCCCACAAATCAAGGGATGGCCCATGCCATCCCTTGCCTATTTAAACCCACCTTCAGCCAGCATGAAGGAGGGGAGGAGAAAAAGGAGAAAAGGGGAGATCTGCCCAGTTTAAAGGGAATTGGCTGTTGCATATTCTGCTGGCTAATCTCCCAAAGGTTGAACCTTGGCTCTTTTGCTAAAGGCTCCCTCATTTGAAGAGACTCGTCGGAACTCTCTGACTTGAGGCTCTCGGGTAGACTCGAACCCACTTACATCGGACCTTCTACTGCGTACTGAAGCTCCAACAGCAACTTCGATCGGATCGTCCAAGGGAAGCAGACTCGGCACGAGCACCGAGCGAGGCGTCCTATCGCTACCGAGGAACCCACGTTAAACAAGGAGGGCATTCCCTCCGCTTCTGTTGTAAACGTTTGATTATTAGTTTGTAATAAGCTTTCTTATAAATACAAACGAAGTTCCCTGTTTTCGGGAGATCAAAATTTACACCTACAATATTTACTAAAGAGAAAAGTTTTACAAGGGTTTTAAAAGTTTGTTTAGTTTGTTTGAAGGTGTTTAAGCATTGTTTAAGTGTTTTGTTTGTGAAGACAATTTCACAAGAGCAAGTGGAGATCATCTATTGGTGTTTGAGCATTCACTCTTCTTTCTCTCTCTTGTTATCTATAGAGAAGTTTTCTAAACTCGATTTCTAGCTTTGTATTTATATTGTTTGTTGATTATCATCTCTATAAGCTAGATTTTCATAATTGAGTTTAGTTTGGTTTTTTTATTAAATCTCATTGTTACACACACCCACATTGAGCTTTTAGTATTTTCATACATAGTATATTTAGGGTTGTGAGAGTTTTAACAATTGAGTATGAGCCTACATTGAGTTCTCATCTATTGCAGACAACAAACTTGTTGTATGTTGTGTGCCTTAATTGTGATTATCACTTTGTAATACACTAGTACACCAAGAGGAGTGTATGGTGAGAGACGGGGTCATCCCAATAGGAGTGCGGTAGGTGGTAATATCTAGAGAGAGGTTATAATTCCTAACACTGGAGGGAGACACGGGCTAGAGACCAACACTTGATGTGGTAGTTAGTGTGTTTACATTGTGAGTGATTGTAAAGTTTTCGATAAGCTAGAAAATCGAATTGTGAGGTGTAATAGGTTATTCGGGTGAGCGTTGAAAACCCGGTTGTGTAGTGGATTTCTCCCCGGGAGTAGGGAGCGGAGACGTAGGACGAAAGGTCCGAACTCTGTGATCATTTGATTATGTTTGAGCTTGTATTGGCGTTCATTTATACTTGTAGTCATTGCTTATATCGCCTATTGAATCTTGTCTATTTCATCCACTATATTGTTTGCCCTTGCTTAGTTTACTTATCCTTGCATATATATATTGTTATATATCATATTTGCTAGGATATTTGTTAATTAGTTTTAAATTGCATAAATCGGATTAGATTAGCATAAACCCTATTCACCCTCCCTCTAGGGTTTTTTCCTAGTGGCATTAGGATTCTTTCACCTACCAGAAACAAGATTGAGAAGCCTCCTCCGATCCCTAAACTCTAGCTTGCTAAACTGAGCCTTTGACTCCTTGCCGGTAGCTGCCACCGGGGACATCAAAACAGATCGTCTCAGAGACGCGTTCCTACCCTCGTAGGCGGGAGAGGCGGCAAAGCTCTTGGTGTGCTGCAGTTAGGGGAGGAGGAGGAGGGGGGAGGGGGAGGGGGACTTCGAGTCAACCTCGAGGAGGAGGACGTTGTAGCTGGAGTGGATGGGGTGACAGAGCTAGGGTGGAGGGAGTCCTCCCCGTCGGCGCGGCCGTGGAGCGGTGGTGGAGCCACATAAGGCTTGCCCTGGGCAGCTGCCTAGGGTAAGAAAGTTTCTGATCATCTATGGTTTTTTCATGGTTTTTTTTTTGGATGGTGTGAGTAAGTGATTTATAGGTGCGGGTTCATGGCGTAACCCACTTTCCTATGCTTATATCTGTGTGTTTGATTCTTGTGGCTCTTTTGTGCCCTGCACACCAATTGTTTTTCATTTTGCTTCACTGAAGTAATAAGATTAGTATTACACATAAACATGTGAAATTTTGTTTGGGAGTCTTAAGACTATGTGGTATGACCAATGTAAGTCTATGTCCCCAGGACCACAGCCCTCTAAGGAATTTACCACCATCTCTTCGTTGTTCATTATATATGAGAAGAAAAAAAATCATTTGTTTTGCTGTGCCCATTTGTTACTTTGAGAATTTGCTACTAGTTTTCTCTTTTGGGCAAGATTGTGTTTTGCAAAGGCTTAGAATTTTTATTTTACCAAGTTTTTTATCAGCTGACGTTACCTTTGTGAATCCAGTGCTGCAACATTTATAACATCTAAAAGCTCTAGCCGATAATTATGCTATTTATCTAACCATACGGGTTGGTTGTCTCTTATTTGTGGCAAAATAAGTGAAAATTTGATTAATGTTAAATGTCATGAGAACATAGAATGTTTGTCAAATCTCATGATCAGTAAGAACATGACATGTATCCTATGTTAACTTTAATTGATACAAGTTAACTTTTATTATTATATGTTAACTCTCCTCGTAACATGTTAACTTTTAGCTGAACATGTTAACGTTCATCATAATATGTTAACTTTCACTGTTACATGTTAACTTTTCATAATAATATGTTAACTTTCTTCATAACATGCTAATTTTTTCTTAGAATGATTACGTTTTCTCATCTTATGAATGTGTTGTGTTTTGAGAGAAGCTTGTTTTTGTAATGGATAGGCATACACCAATGAACTGGAGAACAAGATCTCACGACTTGAAGAAGAGAACAATATTATATTCTGCGCCGCCACCAGAACCAAAACATCAACTGCGATGATCAAGCTTAGTTTCTTTCTAAAGATTGCTTGTATACTAAAATTTGTAGATTTGTATGGAGATTGAAGTGGTTTTTGTAAGATATTTGTACAAAAAACATGTCTGAACTTGTGAGAACTTATATATCAATGATAAATCATCTTGAGGGACTTTTAGTCTTTCAAACACATCAAATTTTAGTTCAAAAAACTTGTTATGAAGAAAGTTAACATATTATTATGAAAGTTAACTTGTAACAGTGAAAGTTAACATATTATGATGAAAGTTAATATGTTCAGCTGAAAGTTAACATGTTACGAGGAGAGTTAACATATAATGATGAAAGTTAACATGTAACAATTAAAGTTAACATATTAGGATGAAAGTTAACGTCTTCAGATTAAAGTTAACATGTTATGAAGAAAGTTGACATGTTCACGTGAAAGATAACATAGTCGAAAAAAAGATAAGCTGCTTTTAAAACTTCTTACAGGTGATATTGCTTGAGTACATTATAAGATTATTCTTACAAATTCACAGATTACAACTTTGATGAAATACAAACAAACTTGCGAGATCTGATTACATCCCTATCATCGATGAAACCATCCCATCAAAACCCTCCTCGCAAACCCCACCCTCTCACACCTGGAATACATCCCTATCATCGCATTCTTAATACAAACATCCTCATCGAGCCTCTCCCTTCTCACAATTTCCCTCAATTCATCGGCCTCTCATATCCTCCGAGACACAACCTATCACATTCAAGAAAGTGGGTCTACTGGGTCTAATCCCAACGTCCATCATTCTCCGAAAAAGGGACAACGACATCACAGGTTTTCTATTAAGGGCGTTGGCGCCGATGATAGTTGTCCAAGAAACAATATTTCTCATCCTTTGAGGCATTTGATCGAACAGGAGTTGGGTAGCCTCCAAATGGCCACATTTTGAATAGAATGAGATGAGTGAGTTAGTGATGAACATGTCGAAATCGAGGTTGATTTTCACCATCAATACAATCAAACAATCAAACGAAATTGAACAGGAGTTAGGCACCATCCAAATGGCCACTTTTGCTATATTAGCTTCAAATATCACTAACCACAAGAAACAACCCAATACAATCAAACAAAATCAACAGGGCAAATCAACAACCTGACAAAATAAAAAAAGGTTGATTTCCACCATCAATACAATTTGATGAAGGAAAGCCGCAAAACGCAATAACAGTAACTAAAGCATTCGACAAATAAGATAACACAACGAGAGAGAGACGTCACCTAAATTAGATCAAGCTTTGCGCCTGAGACGCTTCCTCAGCTTCTTTAGCTTGTGCTTGTTCATCTTCCTCTTCCTCTTGTTCTTCTTCGCACTATCAGCCCACATTGCCGGACCTCCGCCATCACCATGGTCGTCATCGGAGCCCATATTGGTGTCGTATAGGCCGAGCCCATGAAGAGAAATTGGGTCCAGAGTAAAGCAATGGGGAAAAGATCGATAAAATGTTTTAGGGTCTAGATTTGGCTTTGAGTCGGGGTTTTGGTGAAGGAACAGGGAAAATGGGGGATTTGAGAGATGGGTTGTGTTGAGGGATGTGAGGAGTCTAAATGGAGGAGAGGTGAATGATTATTTTCACTTTCTTACCGCTCCGCCACTATCGGCCGCCTCGGTCTTTTTCTCAGTTACCTCTGTGGTGGATGATGCTGATGCCGGATCTGCGGCCTCCTTCGATGATGGGGCAACGATTTTGATGTCTCTATGGCTGTGACCTCTACCATCGCTATGGCCTCCACTATTTCTGGTGCCGAAGTAGCAACCTTTTCCAAGATCTCATAGGAGAAGAAGAAGAAGAAAAGAGGAAGGGGTATTTTCGGGAGCTTTAGTGATTAAATCCTGGGATAGTGTGAAAAGGGGCCTAATCACATTTTTTTTAGTTTTTGGGGTTAAAGTACATGAGAAAAACATTAAGGGGCAGGGTCACAACAACTTATTTTTTGGGGCCTAGACACATTTTTCCCTTGAATAAATTGGATATTTCATGTTCCTTGCTCGAAATTGTACCAATACATCTGCAAATACTAACATGTTTGATAAAGTAAGAGAGAGAGAGAGTCTTGGGTAAATTTTCTTTAGACCCTGTTTGGATTGAGGGTAATGGGGGTGAGGGGAAGGGAGGGTAACTTTTAACCTTGTTTGGGAAGTAAATATAGCAAGTTAATAGGGGTGAGGGGAGGTGAAAGGAGGTGAGAAAATACCATGATTTCTTCCCCCCAATTTGGGGTGTGATGGGGGTGAAGGTAAAGAGGGGGAATACAACAAATGTAGAGAGACATATTTACCCCTAGCTAAGATCAAAATCCAACGGCTAAAATTTTAGAAACAAATGTGAGGGTATTTATGTAAGGATATTTATGTCAAGTTATATACATTCCCTTCCCTTCCCTTCCCATTATTACACTTTCCAAACGGGGTGAAATAACTTCCCCTTGATTCACCTTACTAGTTTCCCAAACAAGTTGTAGAAATTCCCTTCCCTTCCCTTAACTTAACTTCACCTAGGTTCCCCTAACTTCCCTTCACCCCCTCCAAATCCAAACAAGCCCTTAAGTTGAATATTGAGTGTGCACATATATTTATACAATTAGAGGAGGGTGAGGTGTATTCTTACAACCAATGTGGGACTAAAAACCCACTACTAACACTATTATCAACACTATTATAAGCAACCCCCCAAAACTCATGTTGGATCAAATAAAGTGAGTTTGCATATAAGAAACTGGAACCGATGAACAGGTAAGGCATTTGTGAAGAAATTTTCAAGCTCGTCGGCGGATGACACGTGAGGAAGTAGAATTGTCTTATCCTTAATAACTTGTTGACGGACAAAATGAGCTTCGATCTCAATGTGTTTGGTCCTCTCATTAAATACTAGATTATTAACAATCTGGATGGCACTCTTATCACATTATAGAGGAGTAAGAGTTGAAACAAAAATACCAAAATTACTAAGAAGACGACGAAGATGAATAATCTCTTTAGTTGTTGTGGACATTGCATGATACTCTGCCTTGGTGCTGAAAAGAGAAACAACATCTTATTTTTTACTCCGCTAGGAAATTAGGAAATCACCAAGAAATATATAACAACCTGTGGTAGACTTCCTAATAGTGAGATCACCAGCCCAATCAGCATCAGAATATGCACAAAGCTCTAACTTGGATGTAACAGGAAACAGAAGAGAGAGAGAGAGTGCTAGTACCCTGGAGATATCGAAGAATCCGTAATAAGGTAGCATAATGTACAGAACGTAGGGCACTAACAAATTGACTGATAATACCAACAACATAAGAGATATCTGGTCGAGAGGTGCATAGATAGACCAACTGGCCAACAAGATGTTGATATTAGGTAAGATCGGATAGAGGCTCACCATCAATAAAACGAAGTTTGACATTCTGTTGGAGTAGAGTATCCACAGTTGGATGGTCAGTTAGCTCAACTCGATCTAGAATATCCGAGAGATACTTCTATTGAGATAGTAGTACACCCTGCGTGCCTTGAGAAATTTCTAGCCCATGAAAATATCGAACAGATCTAAGTTTTAGGACTCATGTGGTGAGCCTGATTCTCTAATCTTATTTTAATGATTTAACAAATAATTTATAATATGTTTTCTAGTGTTTAGTTTTGGTTGATTAACCCAGGTTGAATGATTTAAGAGCTATATTATAAATGGAGCAAATACAAGTCAAGTCAAGATCCATGATCAAGCTTCATTTGCAATGTATATGATATAATAGTATAGAATGTGTATTTTGTGTTTTAATACTTTTAAACTCAATTATATACACATACACAATTCTTACCTTCATCACAATTTGGCTATTTTTAGTGATCTTTGTATTATTGACTTATGGATAAAATAATCTTTATACACATATTATATATAGTCCATACATCAGCTCAAAATATTTTTATAACTTAGTTTAAGTCATATGTCAAAATCAAGTGTTCATACAAACATGAATTCTTTAGTTTTTTCAAAATGATGATTTTTCACAAATGGTAAATACAATTTGAAAATTTTCTTTTGTAACATGTTCATTTTCATGTTTATAAATATTTTACCAAGTTTTATAATTTTTAGAATTTATTTGATATTTTTTAAAGACGATTCAAATTCAGTTTTTCAGACAGTTTTGTCATATATCAGTTTTCGGTCGACCGCACAAGGCATGTCGGTTGACCCACCAGAACGAGTTTCTTCAGTTTTGCTTCTTAGGATATTTTGGTCGACCGACAATGACCTTCCGGTCGACCGATCAGAACTCTAGTTTTAGCTAATTTTTTCTCATGGTGTTTCAATCGACCGACAACTTGAGTTCGATCGACCGATGCATAACCTTTGGTCGACCGACCATTTTCATCCGGTCAACCGAACTAGTAGCAGTTGGTATAACAGCTAGTTTTTCAGATTTTATTATTTTATGATATTTTCTTAGTTTTTGGGTCTTTGTTTCTTGATACTATATATACCACATACCCTTTAACTTCTGAACTAATGAAAAAAAAATTTATAACAAGTTTACAAAGGGGTTTAAGTTTATTAAGAGTTTTAAGTGGTTTCAAGTTTGTTTTGTGAAGAAACTTTCATAAGAGGAGAAGATTGATTCTTTCGTATTTGAGCTTCAATTCTATCTCTCTCTCACTCTTGTTATTTCAGAGAAGTTTTATGTAAACTCAATTCTAGCTTTACACATTTATTTGTTGATTATCAATTTTATTTAAGCTAGATCTCATATTGAGTTTAGTTTTTGTTATTGCTCATATTGTTTCACACACACCCATATTTGAGCTTGAGTATTTTTTTTACATATAATACATTTGGGTTGTGAGTGTGATTGAGTGAGCTTCATTTCGTTCTCAATTTGTATTGAAGAACAAATCATTTTATTTGTACTTATTGTTGAGAGTTCTCTTTGTAATACATAAGTACACCGAGAGGAGTGTGTGGTGAGAGATGGGTCGATTCTAAGAGGAGTGATGTCGGTAGTAAAACCTAGTGATAAGTTGTAAATTCAAGCACTTGAGGAAGGCGACATGGGCTAGGCCAATACTTAGAGGGTGTGTTGTGTGATTGCATTGTGAGTGTTGTAAATATTAGTCGGCGAGCGTTAAAAACCGATTGTGTAGTATCTTTTGAGATAGTGGATTCTTCCTGAGAGTGGGGAGCGGAGATGTAGGTCGGAAGGACTAAACTCCGTGATCACATCGTGTGTTTGTATTGTCTATTTGCGCACTATCTCATCTGCATATTTGTTCTTATTTATATCACCCTTTGCTTTTATTGCATAGCCTAGCTCATATAACTTTTTGTATTTCATATTTGCTAGGATATAAGTTAATAAGTTTTAAATTAGCATTAATATCGTATTTGATTAGTATATACCCTATTCACTCCCCTGCAGGGTAATTTATTTGGTATTAGAGCTTGGTGTTCTTGATTTGTGGCTTAACCGCCTAGAGTCAAAGATCCAAGCCTTTATATCTTGCTAATCTTGTTTTGAAATTATTCATATTGCTTGCATAATATACCATGGATATGCACGGTGCACCTAGCTTAGGTTATACCTAATATTTCTCCTAGGATTGATAATTTCCCCTATGCATAATGGTGTATTAGATTTAAACTCTTTGTTAGATCTAAACACTTTAGTTTGTGGGAAAAATTTATTGTGCTTATATTGTACCCACTTTGGAGAAATCCAAGTGGAGTAAAAATGATCAAAGAATGTTTACCATGAACAAGCTCTTGTTAAATTTTTACACTATGCTTTTGATTTATCTTTTTCTAACAAGATTGATTCTTTTGATAGTGCTTATACATTATGTAAACTTATAGAAGCACATCAAGGGAACTTGGAGACAACCCAGCAAGCTTTGGATGATTCTTCTTCAAGTTCATGTGGAGCTTCATCTTCATGCACATGGCCACTAGGCGATAGCCCTAGTGAGGTATGCGAGTCCGATAATGATGATGAACTTACTATTGATGAACTCGCACATGGATATGAATTATTAATGCATGACTATAGAAAATTACAACGTAGCTTTATTGATTTAAGAAAAGCATGTTAGTTTGAAATCCAATCATGAGACACTAGTATCAAAATTTGATATCATTACTAATGAAAATATAAATCTTAAAGAGAACAATAAAAATTAAAATTGAAAAATGCTAGTTTGTTTCATGAGAAGGATAATGCCATGTCAGAAGTAGAAAGTATTAGAAATGAAGTTAGTTCTTTTGCAAACACTTATATATGTTCCACTTCTAATAACAATGTATTTGTGGAAATAAATGAGTTGAATCATGTTAAGGACCGCATATCATCTTTAGATTCAACCCTTAAAACATGCATTGTAAATAATAACAGGCTTATGGACTTGTGTGCAAAGTCCCATGTAAATTCTTTTAAGAAACCAACACACTATGCACACATGTATAACAAGATTTATAAATGTTCTATTCGTGGCCGTACAGACCATCTTGCTAAATTTTGTTATAATGCACAAAAACCCTTAAAATCCTATAATATTGACACTTGTGCATTCCATCAAGCCTCATCACATCATACACATGTACACACACACAAAGCTCATCATAGACAGGCTCATGTGTATAAGTGTGATTATTATGATCGTTTTGGTCATTTGACCAAATTTTATTTTGATTTGAATAGAGTTTCACATTTGAAAAATGATTTTAAAAGATCATCTATATTTGCAAATGTTCATCGTGCACAACCACTAAGTCAACACAAATCATTTCATCCTTTTCATTGTACATATTGCAATCAAAAAAGTCATTTGCATAATTTTTGTTTGGACCGTGTTCGTGCACAAAATGCGCCCAAGTGGGATCATAACCCAAGGACATTACGCTTAAATGATAGGGGTCATATCTCTAAGTCTTTCGATACCAACAATGTTTGGGTGCCAAAACAAAATTAATTTTGTTTATGTCATGGCTTTTTGTTTGATTTTTGTTTTCATGTGTTTTTAAATGATGATTTGTGTTTAAATTAATATACTTTATAAATTATATAAATAAAATATTTTGTGTTGTTTTGGAAGGCTTTAATTGAATTATTACCTATTAAATATCATATCAAAGAAGAATTAATGTTTTATCAAGTGTTGTTTTAAGCATATTAGCTTTAGGTCAATGTCAGTTAACTGACCCACAAGTTTTGGTGGACCAAACCTTGCATTTTGTAAGGATAATGAATTTTGATACTAGTTAAAATAATTTTTTAGTATTTTAAAATATTTAATTATGATTTTTAAAAGAGTATTTATATTTTTCTCGAATTTATATAATTTTCTATGATTTAAAGTCTAAGTTTTATATTTATTTAAATGATTTAAATATTTATAAATTTATTTAGTGCAGTAAAATTTTTTAAAATTTATCTGTTGTGTTACCGATACTATTATGTATCATTTTAAATAATATGTGATATTATTAATATTATTATTATGTATATTTTTGTATAATATGTTGTATTATTAATTACGTATTATTTGTATAATTTGTTGTATTATTTATACTCTTGCATATTACCGATCATATTAGTACGACTAGTACGTTTTACTGTGTGGATAATTATCCCATAATTATTTAATTTTAAATATAAGTAATTATATTTTTTATTAATTATTCTTGTTTAATTGTATAATTTTTTGTATTATTTCTACTGTTACGTATTATCGGTTGTAATACTACAACTGGTATGTTTTGAAGTGTAGATAATTTTTATATAATTATTTATATTTTTTGTAATTATTATTATTTTAAATAGATTTTTAAAACCCTAATTCTCTC
>BQKN01065383.1:633917-685542 GCA_022839385.1 Asparagus kiusianus
TATATATATATATATATATATATATATATATTCTTTTGTGGCAAATGTATAATCATATGTTTGAATTTCTTTTCGGCTTTTAATAAAGGGAGCAATCCCTATTTCTCTGTACACTCACACGTGCTTATAGGTAGGGGGAGCTTTTAACTCTCTTTCTATTATCTTTCCCATTTTGATGTTGCCAAAGGGGGAGGAAAATGTGATTATTTTGTAGTATTTTGTAGTTTATATGTTGTTTATTGGTTTTATGAATATATTGAGAATTTTTTGTTATCATCAAAAAGGGGAAGATTGTTAGGACTCATGTGGTGAGCCTAATTCTCTAATCTTATTTTGATGATTTAACAAACAATTTATAACATGTTTTCTAGTGTTTGGTTTGGTTGATTAACCCAGGTTGAATGATTCAAGAGCCATATTGTAAATGGAGCAAATGCAAGTCAAGTCAAGATCCACGATCAAGCTTTATTTGCAATGTATATGGTATAATACTGTAGGATGTGTATTTTGTGTTTCAATACTTTTAAGCTCAATTATATACACATACTCAATTCTTACCTTCATCATAATTTGGGTATTTTTGAGTAATCTTTGTATTATTGACTTATGGACAAAATAATCTTTGTATACATCTTATATATAGTCCATAAATCAGTTCAAAATGTTTTTATAACTTAATTTAAGTCATATGTTAAAATCAAGTGTTCAGACAAACACGTATTTATTAGTTTGTGCAAAACGAAGAGTTTTCACAAATGGAAAATGCAATTTGAATTTTTTTTATAACATGTTCATTTTCATGTTTATAAATATTTCTTCAAGTTTTACAATTTTTGGAATTTATTCGATATTTTTTAAAAAAGATTCAAATTCAGTTTTTCAAACAATTTTGTCATATATCAGTTTTCGGTCGACCGCATAAGGCATGCCGGTCGACCGACCAGAACAAGTTTCTTCACTTTTGCTTCTTAGGGTATTTCGGTCAACCGACAATGACCTTCCGGTCGACTGACATGAACTCTAGTTTTAGCTGATTTTTTCTCAGGGTGTTTCAGTCGACCGACAACTTGAGTTTGGTCCACCGATGCATAACCTTCGGTCGACCGACCATTGTCATCCGGTCGACCAAACTAGTAGCTATTGGCATAACGGCTAGTTTTTTAGATTTTGTTGTTTTGTAATATTTTCTTGGTTTTTTGGCCATTGTTTCATGATTCTATATATACCCCATACCCTTTAACTTCTGAACTAATAAAGAAATTTTTATAACAAGTTTATAAAGGGGTTTAAGTTTGTTTAAGAGTTTTAAGCGGATTCAAGTTTGTTTTGTGAAGAAACTTTCACAAGAGGAGAAGATTGATTCTTTCGTGTATTTTAGAGAAGTTTTTTCTAAACTCAATTCTAGCTTTATACATTTATTTATGATTATCAATTTTATTTAAGCTAGATCTTATATTGAGTTTAGTTTTTGTTATTGTTCATATTATTTCACACACCCATATTTGAACTTAAGTAGTTTTACATATAATACATTGGGGTTGTGAGTGTGATTGAGTGAGCTTCATTTTGTTCTCAATTTGTATTGGAAAACAAATCATTTTATTTGTACTTATTGTTAAGAGTTCACTTTGTAATACACAAGTACACCGAGAGGAGTGTGTGGTGAGAGACATGGTCGATTCTAAGAGGAGTGGCATCGGTAGTAAAGCCTAGTGAGAGGTTGTAAATCTGAGCACTTAAGGAAGGCGACACGGGCTAAGCCAACACTTAGAGGGTGTGTTGTGTGATTGCATTGTGAGTGTTATAAACGTTTGTCTGTGAGCATTGAAAACTGATTGTGTAGTATCTTTTGAGATAGTGGATTCTCCCCTGGAGTAGGGAGCGGATACGTAGGTCGGAAGGACCAAACTTCGTGATCACATCGTGTGTTTGTATTGTCTATTTGCGCACTATCTCATCTGCATATTTGTTCTTGTTTTTATCGCCCTTTGCTTTTATTGCATAGCCTAGCTCATATAACTTATTGTATTTTATATTTGCTAGGATATAAGTTAATAAAATTTAAATTGGCATTAATATCAGATTAGATTAGCATATACTCTATTCACCCCCCCCTCTAGGGTAATTTCACCAAGATCCTTCATATGGAACTGTTGTTGCAACTGAGATTTTGCATATTGTATATCAGCCACATCATCACCTATAATGATCATATCATCTACATAGATGAGTAATAAAACTTGTCACGTGATGTAGTGCGAACAAATAGAGAAGTATCTTGATGACTTTCTATAAAACCCGCCTTGAGCATGACATCGCAAAAACACTCAAACCAAGCGCGGGGTATCTGCTTGAGACCATAAACAGCACAGCGAAGGAGACATACATGTCCCGGAGGAATATTGGACCCTAGAGGGGGTTGCATATATACTGTCTTAGATAAAGAGCTATGGAAAAAAGCATTTTTGACATCCATCTAGTATAAGGGCCAACGATGAGCAGCAGCGACTGCAAGAAGAGTACGAACGGTGGACATCTGAGTAACAGGAGCAAATGTCTCTTCATAATCAATACATTGTTACTGAGTACAACCTCGAGCCACTAAACGAGATTTTCGACGTTCAATAATGTCATCAAGACGATATTTGACCTTATAAACCTATTTACTGCCACTAAAGAGATGCCAGAGGGATAGGAAACAACATCTTATACATGTGTTTACTGAAAGGCCTAAAATTCTCAGGCATAACCTGTAGTATGAATGACAGCAAGAAAATTATGAAAGATAGATGAATAGGAAGTAACCGAAGCATATCGTGCAGGCATGACATGTGGGCGTTTGCCTTGACGAAGAGCAAGAGGAACCTCAGACGGGGGAGATGCTGGCGCAGGTGCATGGAGGTCATTAGTTTTTTCTGGAGTGGGTGTCGTGTCTACGGGATAGGGATCATATGGTGGAAGAGAAGGCTCGACGAGGGAGAGTCAACAAAATGAGATTGAGAGATTTTAGAAAGATCTGGAAAGGAGAATTGAGGTAAGGAAGTAGGTGATGCAACTGACGAAGAAGCACGAGCAATAGTATGGAGGAAATTAAAATCATCGAAAGCATAATAAAATGCAGAATCCTCTTCGAATTGAAATTGTCGAGATATATGAAATAGACAAAATGCGGGATCATAACAACGATAACCTTGATGTTTTGAAATAATTCCTAAATAGACACAGAGAATAGCTCTGGGAGACAATTTATCATATTCGTGAGAAGGCAGAAGAACGAAACAATAACAACCAAAAATACGGACCAGATCATAACGGAGAGGGAAAGTATAAACACGACTATGAGGAGTAGCACTGGAAAGAGAGATAGATGGAGTGATATTAATGGCATGAGTAGCAGTGAGAATGGTCTCAGCTCAGAAACGACGAGGAACAGAGTAAGAAATGAGCATGGATCGAGCGGTATCGAAAATATGATGATGTTTGCATTCAGCAATACCATTTTTTGCTCATGAGTGTAGGGACATGACTGTTGAAAGATAGTCCAATTAGAGGACATGATAGAGCGCATGGTAGAGGATAGGTACTCTTTGGTACAGTCAGAATAGAAAACTTTAATACGAGCTTGTCATTGAGTGAATATCATCGTAATGAAGGCTTGATAAGCAGCAAGTACGTCAAAGTGATTTTTAAGTAGGTAGATCCATGTATAACGAGAGAAATCATCGATAAAACTAACATAATATAAGTAGCCAGATAAAGAAGGCAGAGAAGCTAGCCTCCAGATATCAGAATTGACCAAATCAAATAAGGAAGTGGAAACAGATGTACTAGTTGGAAATAGTAGAGAAGTGAATTTAGCCAACTTAAAACCAGAACATGACTCAATATGAGAACGAGAGGATACAGGACCAAGTACTCCGGACTAGATAAGACTTTTCAGCCTTTTATAAAACACATGACCAAGTCGTTTATGCCATAAATCTGCGGAAAGCAAGGTAGAGGATCTTGGACTTATAGAAGCAACAAGAGAACGTGGACGTATGAACTTTGGAATGTGAAGATATTCTAGAAAATATAGTTTGTGTCTCCTCCAACTGACCCCAACAGTCTTGTCCGTCTGTGGATCCTACACAATACAAGTATCAGAAGAAAATGAGACAAGTAGGTCATCCATACATAAGAAGCTAACATAAATTAAATTCAAACACAACTGAGGTGCCACATAGACGTGGCCAAGAGTTAGATGACTAGATGGGTCAGTTTATGGGGTGATAGAGCCATACTGAGTGATAGACAAAGGTTGTCCAGTAACGATAGGGGGAAGAGAAGAGGAAGTGAAGACAAAAGATAAGGGAGGCACTACGAGTCGTATGAAAAGAACAACCAGAGTCAAAAATCTAGAGATCATTCAAATCAGAGACTGAAGGGTTGGCTAAAGAACCAGCAAGACGCATACCAGAGAGTTGCGCAGTAGATGTAGAGGCTTTATGCTAAAGAGCATCAATTTGATGGCGAATATCAGAGAGTTGTGCAACAGATGGAGTGGTGGTATTCTAAAGAGCCGCAATTTGACAGCTAATATTTGCAATAGCTTGAAGAGCCTCAATTTAAAGGTGAATATCAGAGAATTTTGTAGCAGATGGAGAGGTGGTATGCTAAAGAGCCACAATTTGACAGCTAATATCTGCAATAACTTGAATGATAAGGTCTGAAGTGGTAGATGACATAACATTGACCGGTAATCCTAGTTCACTAGAGGATCAGGACTGAGGGGATTGCTAACTACGGCTAGTTCCTAAGGAACATAACTCAGGATGAAGCTAAAAACATGTCTCAAATCGGTGTCTCTCCTTCTTACAATAGATGCAAAAGAGCTTAGACCGAGCCTGAGAAGCAAATGCCAGTGAAGTGGCCATAATAGCAGCATTTCAAAGTTCAAGATAATATTCCTTGAACGAAACCCGAATGTTTAAAGGAGAACCCGAAGGTTTATGTAAGAACCTAAAGGTTAAATTTGAACCCGAAGGTTATACATGACTGTCAAATTTGAGAAAAAAAAGAAGCAACCGACGACCAAAGTGGCCCGAAGATCGGCCGAATCTGATGCTCACGCCAGATACCTACAACGGATTAATGCCGATATTGAGACGTTGAGACGTCGAGACGGATTGAAATGGCGATGTCGTTAATGACTGTGAAACGACAATGCCGTTTGTTTGAGGTCGTAAGACTGCTTGAAACAGCGATGCCGTTAATTTGAGACTGAGAGACGGTCTTGAAACGGAGATGCCGTAAATTTGAGATCAAGAAACGACCTTGAATACGAGAACGCGAAACACGTTACGAATCCGCAAAGCGGTAAGGCTAAAAATCTAGCAAAGGAACGCAAAAAAAAAATGTGTTAAATGGCTGCAAAGCAGCAAAGCCAAGATTTGGCAAAAGAACGTAGAAGCGTTTAAAAAAATTTTATTGAAAGAAAAATAATAACTCTAGCTTTGATACCATGATAGAGTAAGAGAGAGAGAGAGAGTCTTAGATAAATTTCCTTTAAGTTGAATATTGAGTATGCACATATATTTATACAAGTAGAGGAGGGTGGAGTGTGTTCTTACAACCAATATGGGACTAAAAACCTACTACTAACACCATTATCAACACTATTGTCAACAATGTTATCATTTGAAACTGACCAAGATTTGTCTGTAATGCATATACGTCTCTTTTTAGCTTAGCAATGTATTAGAACTCTTTGATCTTGGGGCGCATTGTCTGCATCAATGAAGACATAATATATTACTCGAAAAACAAAAGGTGAACTCACTTAAACATCTAAACGTGAAAATAAAAATATGAATGAAGTTATAACATCATGACAATACATAAATTACATGCGAATTGAGGGCTTCAATCAAAATCAAACTTTTAAACATGGGTAATACTTAGTCTGCACCATGAATAAAGTTTACACATATAAGTATTCTTTTGAAAGTTTTCAAATAGAAATCTTGTTATCAATCAGATTTTTCAAAGTTATTTTCATAATAAAATCGACACTAAAAATATCAAAATCAGACAAAGCAGAACATGCAAACCAAATAATTTATGGTGCACTATTGTCCTCCATATAAAGTGAAGTTTGATATTGAAGGTGTCAATAAAAACTAAACTTTTACCATGGAAATTATTTAAACTGGTCTACGATCAAAGTCACATTAAAATTACATACTGTAAAGCATTTCAATCAAGTGAGAGACATGAGTTCGCATGAATGTTATAGGATAAATAAAGGTTTTCATATCAAGATGTTTATTAATAATTTTAATCATGTACCTTTTCTAGAATCAGATTCTGAGGCTCCAAAATATGCATATACAGATTAAGAAAAGAGATTTTGCAAAGAGATAATCATGAAAAAGCTACCACAACCTCCAGAAAGAATAAATCAATTATAAAACTTGGTCAAACCTTTAGATCTCCATGATACATGCCCCAAATGTGACAATAATCTACAACATTAATAACAGCTCTTTTTAGAAGAAATTTTCAAAATAGCCTCATTCTGTAATTGATTTTTAAAACTCGACCCTCTTCCAACTTATTGATAGAAATCGACATATTTTTTCGTCACGTCAGTATCGTGACGAGAAAGTTGGTCAATTTTTTTAAATCAATTTCCTAAATAGTCGAGGTTGGCAACTCCAACTATTTAGAACACCGTCTGCTATTTAGACCCTAAATTTATCGGGGTTCATAACCCTGATTAATTTAGTCACAGATATAAATGGTCGGGATTGGGAACCTGACGATTTAGAAAAGCATCGATTTGTTTATTACGCAACGGAACGTACGGGGACATATCAATCTCATGCTATGTCTAACTTGGAAGAAGAATGACGGCTCCTGTATACATGATATGACTCGTGGCTATAAAAAAGTGAAAATGATGATTGCGTGTGGCTTTCTAATTTGTAGACACATCTTTAGTCACCAGCGGTGGGTCTTAATTGTAGCAGAAATATCTTTTATTTTGAAGTGGTCAAACAGGTAAAAAGGTTAAAATCATAATAAAGTAGACAAAATGTACTGGGCGATTCAAATCTTTCAAAATACGATGAAAGTGATAACACACGGCTAGTTCTAAGTATATAAATGGTCCATGTTCCCAACCTCGATCATTTATAATTGTGACTAAATTAATCGGGGTTACGAACCCCAACAAATTTAAGATCTAAATAGTAGTCGGTGTCCTAAATAGTCGGGGTTGCCAACCCATACTATTTAGGAACATGATTTAAAAAAATCGACTCACTTTGTCGTCACGTTGCTGACGTGGCAAGAAAATGAGTCGATTTCTATAAATAAGTTGGAAGAGAGCCGAGTTTTAAAAATAAATTATAGAATATGGCTATTTTGAAAATTTCTTCATTCTTTTTATGTTCACGCGCACGTCTTATCCACAATATATCTTTCTTTAAGGGGCTGTTTGTTTGCCAAAAAAAAGAAGGAAATCAAGGAATAGGAAACCTATTTCCTTAAATAATTGTTTTATGGTTGTTTGGTTGGCTCAAAAAAGAAGGAAATCAAATAATAGGAGATGAGATGAGATGAGTTGTCACAATATTATTGGATGATGTGAGTGATTTTTTAAGAAAAGTTGTTGGATGGTTGTTTGATTGGCTAAAAAAGAAGGAAATCAAAGAATAAGAAACATATTTCTTATAATAGGTTCTATTCTTGTGTTTGGTTCAATCTTAAAAATAGGAGATGAGATGAGTTGTCATTATATTATTGGATGATGTGACCCACACTTAAGGAAATCAATTTCCTTGTTTTTTTAGGGCCTGTTCGTTTGCCTAAAAAAAAGAGGGAAATCAAAGAAATGGAAAACTATTAAAATGAATAATTGTTTTTGGAGTGTTTGGTTGGCTAAAAAAGAAGGAAATCAAAGAAATGAAATTGAAATGATGTTAGTTGTCACCTTATTATTGGATGATGTTTGTGATTTTTTAAGAAAACTAATTTTGGAGTGTTCGGTTGGCAAAAAAAAATAAGGAAATGAATTATAAAAAACCTATTTCCTGTAGTTTCTTGTTTTCTTTTGTTCGGTTCATTCTTAAAAATAAGAAATGAAATGAGATGAGATGAGTTGTCATTGTATTATTGGGTGATGTGAAGAAAGATTAAGAAAAGTGTTTTCATAACTTTTTGGGATGAAAATGAAGAAATGAAATGTTAATGAGATGAGGTGAATTGTTATAATATTTTATTGGATGATGTGAGTGATTTGAAATGATGAGAAGAGATGAGTTGAGTGATGTTTGGATGAAAATAATATTTTATTAGATGTGATGGATGAGTGGTTAGATGAAAATCATATTTTATTAGATGATGTGGATGAGTTGTTGGATGGAAATAATATTTTATTGGATGTTGTGGGTGAGTTTTAGGGATGGAAATGGAGGAAATGGTGAGTTTTGAGATTTTCACCATTTCCATTTCCATTTCTTGGTTTTTAGAAAACAAACGAACAGGCCCTTAGAGGAAATGGGTGGAGATGAAATGGAGATGAGATGAGATGAGTTGTCACAATGTTATTGGATGATGTGAGTTATTTTTAAAGATGAGATGAGATGGAGATGAGATGAGTTGGATGATGTGACCCATAAAAGTTATTTGGTTTATTTTATTGGATGATATGAGATGAGTTGTTGGATGAAAATAATATTTTATTAGATGATGTGGATGAGTTGTATGATGAAAATAATATTTTATTAGATGTTGTGGGTTAGTTTTAGGTATGGAAATGGTGGAAATTGCAATTTTTTGATTTCCATTAACCTATTTCCTTTTTTTTGGTTTTTAGGAAACCAACCAAACAGCCCCTAAGTGCAAGCTGTAGCTAATCTTCTGACGAGCTTTACTCCTTAAAATAGCAAAGTATACACCCAACCTCCCTTCAATATAACTTCTACAGATTGTGTAACAAGCCACCAAAGATATTTCATTAGAATAATGAGCACCACCCAATAGAAAGCTCCTAGAAAGCATGTCAACCATTTTGAGGATCTTCTTTGGTAAAATATAACAACTTGACTATCCTGGGAGTGCGCATTGGGCCAGGTCGGCCCACAAGCATGCTACAAAAGCAATGCAGGAGTGTGCTAGGCTGGGCTCTAGTAAAAAACGGGCCAACTACTCCCTCGGGCTGTTAAGCCCAACCAGCGAGCTAGGACAAATTGTAAGTAAGTCGACCCGTTTAACCCGGCTCGTTGGCTCGCATATTCTAAAAGATATGACCAATTAGTATATATTACACTATACTCCGTTGAACTTCTAGTTGCTTTAAACCCCCATGTACTTCACATTCACACTACCCCCCCCCCCCCACCCCACCCCACCCACCCAATAACTTTTGCAGAGAACCCACGATATATTTTGAGTAAATTACACTAGATCCCAATAACTTTCAAAATAGCTTTTATTTTGAGGGTATTTTCTTTTGTTCTAATTTATGGGGGTTATCTACAAAACTCGGACAGTTATTAGGGGTTTTCTACAATTCCAAAAGGTTATTAAGGGTTTAGTGCAATTTTGAACGTTCATGGGGTTTTAATGCAAAACGTTTAAACTTACCTCTATAGCCTTTCAATTGATTTTATTTATTAAATAATAAAGAAAATTCATAAATTTTCAATTTTACACCTTTGTAAATTTGTAATACATGTATTATTGGAGTAGCAAGACAAGATATTTTTGTAAAATCTATGCGAACAATGCACAATATTTATTCAAAATTTTTATAACTACATTTTATGATATGTTTACTTTATTATATCTTTGTCATTTCTTATATATTATTTCAGGAAGTATTGTTTATGAGGATAGTTTCTTTAAAAACAATCGTGATAAATGTTCTAAAAATTATTTCAGGAAGTTATTATTTTAGGAAGTTGTTTTTATAACTAAATTTTTTGCCCTTTAATCTCATGCAAAAGTCAACCCCAGATTCCCCAATTATAGAGGCTAAGGGGGTGTTTGTTTCAAATCCTATAATTTTAGGATATGGATTTCACCATGGGATTTAAAATCCATAGGTATTTTGTTATGGGTTGGGATTTCTAAAATGTTATTTGTTTCATTAATATTTTAGGATTTGGAATACTATAATTTATAATATTTTATTTTTTTAAGCTCAAATTGTAGCATTACCAAATGCTAAAATTTTATAATATGATGAATATGCTATCTTGGTGAGGTTACCTCCCACGAAAAGATAAAATTAGGATTTGTCAAATCCTCTATAATTGAAAGGTAAGCACACCCATTTATGGGATTTGTCAAAATCCTTTCCAATTGAGAGGATTTGGCATTGGGCACTTTTTGCACTTTTGGAATTCAATATTCTAAAAATTTTCTTAAAATACAAAAAAAAACTCACTTTTTAATCCCAAAACTTGTAATCCATACCAAATGCCAAATTTTTTGTTGAAACAAACACCCCATAAGCCACTTAGCCTCTTAGCCGTCTCTGTTTGAGGGAGATTCTCTCTTGGGAATGTCTCCTAACAGGAGATTTGATGTTGGAAATGGAATTTTCCTTGTTCTCCCATGCTATTTGTGTAAAAAGAATTCATTTAACGAGAAAAATGTACTATAAAAACAATTTTCTTGCTCTATGTGTAATCTAACTTTTATAATGACCGAGATTCGTGCAGATTAAATTCCCCTACACCAAATTTGACCATTTCTCTATAAATACAATCTGAATCCCTCATCAGTAATTTTTCCACTTCTCTCGCATACTCTCATTCTCCTCCAAATAGATCCCAATAACTACAAATCATAATCTTCATAGTTTTATTCTTCTGAGATCGGTGGTAGCAATAGTTCACTATACTTCTGCTGCTGCTGGCGGCTATGTTATAGACTCGGTCGACATAATTCCTTTAACCTATCCAACGTATACCACAAACACCACCCCTATTGTCTCTACTACTAGACATTCACTTTCCCTTTCTCCAATGGAGTAGCAACAACTAAGTGCTCCGTTGCAAGCTCCTTCTATTTCGGCTAGACATTCCATTTCTTATCCTTCACCTCACCCTCCTCAACATCACAATAGTCAACAAGCTTAAGACACTAAAGTTCTAGAAACACAACTGGAAGAATAAATCATGGAAATTCAACCAGATGCAGAACTGTCCTCTAATCCCTCTAAGAGGAAGAAAAAATCAAATAGAGAAGCCTCCAAATTATGGGAACACTTCGTGTTAATGATCCCAATAATGAAAATAATAGGATAGCTCATTGCAACATTTGCAAAAAGGTCTACAAATACCCGAAGCATTGTGGTAGCGGTGCCTTGACGAGACATCCTAGCAAGAAATTCATCGTCTGTGTATTCTCCCCCATTATCTGACCTCAAGCACTTGATATTCTTTTTAGATTCAAGCTCGACTCATGCTTTTTAGGATTTAAAGATTGAGAAAACATCTGCCTTCTTCTTGATAAGATACACCCAACATCTCCTGGAGTAATCATCAATAAAAGACACAAAGTACTTTGCTCCACCCATAGATGTAACCGGTGCTTGCCATACATCAGAATGAATTAGTTCCAGAATAGCCTTGCTTCTAGAACTTGATGTTCAGTTGATACTGCTTACTTGTAATACAATACTCGCATAATGGAAGAGCTACCGAATTAAGTCCAGCAAGCAGCTTCTGATTGGAGAGAATTTTCAAGCCTTATTTTGATATGTGGCCTAGTTTGCGATGCCACATCATGATTTATTCTTCTCCATGGCTAGTTGATGCCACACATGAATCAGCTTCTTGCAAGGTTTTTCCCTTGAGCATGTATAGATTTGCAGCTATTTTTTTCTCCTTTTATGATAACAAGCACCCCTCTAATAATCTTTATGATCCTATTTTCTATACGGGTCTTGCATTCGAGCTCATCCAATTGTCCTAAAGATAATAGATTCTTCTTCAAACCTTTCACATGTCGTATATCTTGAATGGTGTGTATTGTACCATTAAACATTTTGATTTAATAATGCTAATACCAGAAATCTCCAAGGCATGATCATTGCCCATGAATACAGATCCTCCTGAGATAGATTCATATTTGTGGAACCATTCTCTCCGGGAGGTCATGTGCCAGGAGGCTACTGAATCTAGAAGCCAGATACAGCAAACCTCTTTTTTCCTTCATCAACAATGGTTGCTCCAATATATAAAATTTCACCATCATCTGACGTGCTGACAACGCATCCTTGAGATATTGATAGCTCAAAGATTTTTTATCACCACTTTTCTTATTATGACAACACTCCAATTTCATGTGTTCGCTTTTTCCACAATTGTAGCATTTGATATTCTTCTTACTTCTTGATTTTGATCTACCATGAGTATGACCCCCACTGGAGCTACGTTTCGTTGATCTTCCTCTCATCACCGATAAGGCCTCCGCTTATTACGAACTTGACTGTCTGTCTTCCTTATTCTTACATCGATTTTCTTCCTCCAGAATAGCGGCTGCAACATTGTTGAAGACTAGATTGTCTGTGAGGATATTGTTTGCTAGGTTGATGATGAGCTGATCATATGAGTTAGGTAGACTCTAAAGTAGAAGTTTTGTACGTTCATTTACACTGATTGTATGTCTTAACGTTATGAGTTAGGAGAATAGTGTGTTTAGGGTGTTGATATGGTCGGTCATTGATGTAGATTCTGACATACTCAGAGTGTAAAGTCTCCTTTTTAAGAAGATTTTGTTGTGTAAGGATTTTGCCTCATATAGCTTTGTTAGAGTATCCCAAATCTCATTTGTGATCTTCTTCTCCTCTATGCTTGACTACATCCCATCTGCTAATGCCAAATGGAGATTTACAATAGCATTCTCATCTATCTCATTCTACTTCTTATCATCTGTGATGTCATATGGCCTTGCACCAATGGCCGCTAGGCAATTATCTTTTCTCAAGATAACATTTATCTTCAACTTCCACAGTGAGAAATTACTCTCATTGAATTTCTCAATCTCAAACTTTGCCGCTATTGCTTCTACCATGAATAATAATTATAGGTGTAAAAATTTGATTTTTCAAAACATGGATTTCGTTTGTATTGATAAGAATAGCTTATTATAAACTAAATGAATCAAAGTTACACCAGAAGTGGAGGAAATGCCCTCCTTGTTTAACGTTGGGTCTTTGGTAGCGATAGGACGCCTCGCTCAGTTCTCACACTGAGTTTGCTTCCCTTGGATAATCCGATCGAAGTTGCAAGTGAGCTTCAGGACACAGTAGAAGCTCGTTTGGATGAGTTTGACGACCGAGCAATTGCTTGATTTCTCAGAGCCCGAGTACACCGAGATCTTAAAGTTCGGTCCTCTATCAATCTCCAGTCAGCCGACAGTAGTCTCAGCCGACACAAGAGCAATTAAGGCTCTATACTCTTCAAGGCGAAGGTTTTTTTAGCAGAGCATGGCCCGTTCTTTTTCCAAGAGTAGGAATAGAATATGGACCTTTTGCATGTGGGCAAGAAGGTCCTATAAATAGTCAAGGGATGGCATGGGCCATCCCTTGGTTTGTGGGATTTGACCACACGTAGATCATGCTCCCTAGCTGTAGGATATGACCACCTAGAGGGTTCTGTCAGCCGCCCTCTTTTTGTAGCCATTAATGGCTATTTGTAGAGTATGAGAGCCATGCTTTTCCCCTTGAAATGTGGGATATGACCACTGATGTGACTTCTTGTGGGCCGCATTGGAGAGTTTGACAGGCGAGCTTGGCTTTTAGACAAGCTCAAGCCTGCAGGCGAGCTTGAACCTTTGTGCTGTCAAGTCGACTAAGCAGGCGGATCCGATTCGACTCGTGCCGGTGAGTCTCTAACTGTCGGGCGAGCTTGTCCTCCACGCGAGCTCGAGTCATGCGGGCGAGCTTGGCCTCCAGGTGAGCTTGAGTCATGTAGGCGAGCTTTTAGCTCAGGCGGGCGGGCTTAACAAGCGAGGCTATACAGGCAATCTTCAAGCTACAGGTGAGCTATGCAGGTGAGGCTGTGTAGGCAAGCTGAGCTATGTAGGCGAGCTCCGAATGTTGACAGGCAAGCTTGCTCTTCAGGCGAGCTTGGCCCTCAGGCGAGGTTATGCGGGCAAACCTCATAGGCGAAGCTGTGCAGGAAAGCTTCACTTAGTTCGGGCGAGCTCCCATGTTCAGGCGATCTCTAGCCTTACAGATGGACTTCCTTACAGTCGAACTATACCATTTTCAGGTGAGATTCAGCCTTTAGGCGAGCTTGGTCTTCAGGCGAGCTTCAAGCATGCAGGCGAGCTTCAAGTCTTCAGGCAAGCTTGGATCATGCAGGCGAGCTTCAAGCTATCAGGCGAGCTTTGCAGGTGAGGCTGTGCAGGCAAGCTTCAAGCCTTTAGGTGAGCTAAGCTCCTTTGCAGGCGAGCTCCAGAACATGCCACGAAGAAAAGGTCATAACTTTTAAACCGTAAGTCGGAATTGGACGAATTATATATGAAAATTAACTATCTCGACGAGACGGAGCCGATCAAACCCACCTTATAGGGTTCAGTTTGCTCTTATCTGTTTCACCAAATTTCTTATGGTTTGAGAGATATCAGCGTTTTTCTCTTTTTTGCTATTTCGGGTGAGGTTTTAGCAGTTTTGTTCTGAACTTCTCTGATAGGGATTAAAGGTAATTTTTATTGCCTATAATAACTTCTTAATATTTCATGTAAATAGTAATTTTATTTATGAATAGTAACTATATCTGTGAATAGTACTATACTTGTGAATAGTATCGTATTTATGAACAGTTCCGTACTTGTGAATGACACCCGTCGCCTTCAAAAGACAAATGATAATCTAAAAGACAAATGATAATCTAACTTATTTTTTGATGTGGAGGATCCACCTTTGGTGGCAGCCACAAAGTATACGATAAGTAGATACACGCATCCTAAGCCAGACTCTGATACCACTTGTTAGGACAAACCCGGGGCTCAATAGAGCAGAGTCTCAGCAAATAGTAGAGATAAAAAGAACACGCAGATTTACGTGAAAAATCCACTAAATGAATTTGTGGTAAAAACCATGGGCAAAGATAGAAGAATTCACTATGAGGAAAAACTTTGGAGTTACAACCTCTTTTTACAAGGAGAAACTCTCTCTATTTTCTCTCTCTCACTCTTCTATATATGGAGTTGTTTCTGGGATGAATTTTTCCTGAAGAGTTTTGGGCATATTTATAGCGGCTGAGAAAACACTATTCCTAATTTTATAATATTTTTACTGTGCCAATCTATTGGCCATTTCCAATTTTGGTGCATAATTCAAGTGGTGGGGCCCATTCACTTTTTTTCAACAATTTCGGCTGACACAAATGAGAGGGTGGAGATTACCATGCCAAAGAAAAAGAGGGGTAGACCATCCATTAAACTTTCCTCAGGTTCTACTACTACTTAGGCTCCTCCACCACCTCCACCTACACCTCCACCACCTCCTATTCAAACTACAACATCCACTTCCTACTACTACTCAAGCTCCCACTCAAGCTCTGTATCCACCTCTTATTGATGTTTTGGGCTAAGTTGTGGTGGATGTAGAGGGGCTGGTCCTATATGAGAAGAAGAGGACACTCGAGAAGAAAAATAACAAAATCAGAAGCTCCACCAATAAATCTATTTGCTTCAAAATAAAACTCTAGCAAAATAATTATAGGACCATCTGCTAATTCTCTAAGAAGATTCAAGGGTAAAAGATGACTTTTAGGGAACAAAACTGTGAAGACACAATAAGGGAGATACATGTCCTCAAGAGATTTGGGCACTTCGAAGCAATCCAATGTAAATAATCTCTACTTGATATGCTTGATTCTAACTAGTTTTCCTAATATTATTGTATAATATTGCACGTGGTTAAATCGTTTAATATTGACACCTAATAATGTACTAGGCACTTGATGAGAGCATCCAAATTCTAAATCAAGATTTGGTAAATGATTTCACCTCATATGTCTCTAAAAGGTCACAAGTTGCTCCACTTACAGTATATGACCCTCAATGTACTTCTGCTTCAACTCTTAACGTCGCATCAATAGCTCTAACTGCCCAACACAATGCATCATTTGCTGCAATATCACTAGCTCCACCTACTCTACTTGGTGAATCATTTTTCGCACCCTTACATTTTACAGCAGCTCGACCTCCTCCATCATCAGACGGTGCACATCCATTTCTCAAAAGGGAAACTGTTTTTAGGAGTGTTATTAAGCAAGAGCCAAACACAATTGCTCCATCATCACGTGTTGTAGCTACTTCTAACTAGTTTATAACTCTTACACAATCTGCAACTATTTCAAAACTAACAAGCCTGTAATGAAGGTATCTATTCAATTGAACCAAATGTTTTTTTATCAACTCTTTCATGTGTAAATCTATTAACATATTTCTTTTCCTAATGCAGGTTGTTAATGAACAATTAGCAATTTTAGCGGGTCAAAAGGAGAAAAACTAACAAATTATACAAAGGTGTCCAGAGATATGATATTTTTTGAGCACATATTTTGAAATTGCAATGTATTTTAGCTAATTAAGTGTGTTAAAACATTTTCCGGTTGATCTTATGTTGTAATTTTTATGAACAAAATTAGCAGATATATGGTTGTTTTGGATTATAGTGACATCTCTAATCTATTCTTTATACGTAATGTTGTGATTTATGGTGGATTATCATCGTGACAAGATTTTAAGTTTATGGTGGGTATTCATGTTGGTGTTGTGCATGAAAGTGCATGTTTTGCCTAATTTTCTTTTAGGAGACATAAATAACTATATTGTGTGAGAATATGGTGCTTGTTCATCTTTGTTGTGTTAATTCATGACATTGGATTTTTTGCTTTAAGTTTTTATTTAAGACATTATGACAAGGGTAATATGGACCTAAGGTGTCTCATTAGGTAGCATCTAAGGATGCGTAATCTGATCCGTTCGTTTATTAACCCTCAAATGGATCTCAGTCATCAATTCAAAAATTCACCACCCCTAAAAATCCCCAAAAATTCCATCCCTCAGCCCCCAAAACCTAGCCCCAAAATTGAATTCAGCTTCTCTATCTCCCTCTCCTCCTCTCCTCTGCCACAACCCCATCGCCGTCAGACCTTGCCGCCTACCTCGCCGTCGGACCTTGCCGCCTACCTCGCCGCCCTCCCCGTCACCAGATCTCCTCTGCCCCTCCTCCACCCGTGAGAGCCGCCTTTAGCTTCTCCGGCCTTCCGTCTCCTCCCCTCCTTCGCCCGCCTTTGGCTCCTTTGTCTCCTCCCCTCCTCCGTCCGCGAGAGCTGCCGTCTCCTCCTCCGTTTCCTCCCCTCCTCCGCACGTCCGTCTCCTCCCCTCCTCCGCCCTCGAGAGCTACACCCCCCCACGAGTTCCTCTCCTCTGTCTCCTCCTCTCTTCCGCCACAGCTCGTTCGCGATCGCCGAATTTATAGTTAATTTTTTGAATCCCAGATATTCATATAATTTTGCTATGTAAGTTCAGTTATGAAATTTTTATTTTGTATTTTTTGTTGATTTTAGAATATGAACTTATATGAATTGTTGGGATATGAATTATGAATATGAACTTATATGTAAGTTTAGCTATAGATACTCCAACAATTCTCTCACGTGATACAATAATGGATGTAATGACCGTAAATTTCTAATACGAGTTTAAATAATTTTCTGGTATTTAAATATTAAATATTATTTTTCTAAAAGAGTATTTGTATTTTCCCAATTTCTCTAGAATTTTCTATGATTTAAAATACGATTTTATATTTATTTTAATGGTTTTGCTAATTATAAATTTAATTGTTTCAGTAAAACTTTTAAACTAATAGTTAAATATTCATTATTGTTATTGTTATTATTATTTTGACTATAAATTTTGAATATTTATTTGAATAAAATTTCTGGTATTTTTAAAATTATTATTTAAAGGGGTATTATTCCCTGTGTTTTTCTCTACGGTATTTCACTTTGTTTTTCTCTCTCTTCATCTCTCTCACACTCTCTCCCCCTACCCCCACTTCCCCAATTCACTCCCTAAATCCCGCACTCTCACCCACCTCGTGTTTTCCCCACCCCCTTTTTCATCTCAAAAGCCCCTCACTCTCACGTCGCTCTCATTCACCATCACTCTCTCTCCTCTATTATTACTCTCTCTCTCTCTCTCTTTCTCTCTCGTTCTCATCTCACTCTAGCCCCCTCTCTCTCCATAACCAACTCCCCAGCTCCTCTACTCCATCACCATCACTTACCCACGTCACCTCCTTCAACCTTCACCTCCGCCTCCATCATCACCACCGCCACCACCGTGCTTGCCCCTTGACCGCCGCCTGAGACCCGCGCCGCTTCCAGCTTGCCACTGTGAGCTCCAACGTCGACCTCCAGTCAGCCCCACTCAGCCACAGCGAGTCGCCGTGCCACCACCCTCAACCTAGCTCCTTCGCCTAGCTGCTCGTCCGACCACGACTCCACCTCCGGCTGAGATCGCCGCCACCAAGCCGAGCTCGAGCTCACCCAACATCCAAGCTCTCCCCCGTTGAACTCCGACCAGCTACTGTCCCTTGGTCGCCGCCATGGCCAGCGCCGACGACCCTTGACAGCAGCGCCCCACGACAATCGTCGCTGTCCTCCGATCAGCCGTCCAACCCGTGCCAGAGCTCCACTAGTCGCCACTTTGCCGAGCGCCGCTGCCCCTCGTCATCCACCACAGCCCCCTCTCTCCTCCCCGTTGAGATCCCGCTCACCCACAGCCCCCACGCCGTAGTCCCCTCCTCTCTGTCCTCCGATGAGCTCTCCTCAGATCCGCTCTCCCCTTGCCGTCACCGCCGCCTCCTCTCCTCATCTCCTCGTCGTCGAACGCCCTCTAGGTCCGACGAACTCCGTCTCGCCGCCGTCGCATTCAGACTCCAAACCCCATAGCCATGCCACGAGCTCCTCCGTCACCGATGTCGCCGTCTAACTCCCCCGTGCCAGATTCGATCCGTGCCGTCAGCGTCAATTCATTCGACGAACCCCTAGGCAAGATCCCTCTTGCTCAGAACTGAATTATTATATTTATTATGAATTATCTCTAATTTTAGATTTGTTAATATTTATCTGCGTGGGTTGTTTACTGAATAATATTGATTTAAATCATAGTTGTGTGATAAATAGTATTTTTAGAATAATTATTATAAATTTAAAAGAATTTATTTCGGTAGCAAAATTATTTCAAATAATTATATTAATTTAAAAGAATTTATTTTGATAACAAAATTATTTTATGTGAGTTTATAATATTTTTAAAGGAAATTATTTTGAGAAAATAATTATTTTAGATGTATTATAATTTTAAAAGAAATTAGTTTGTAAAAAGATTTAGTTTAAGTAATTAAGTTTATGATTTTAAAAGATTAGTTATTGATATAATAAGAAACAATTTTTTAAAAAAAAGAAATGATTTGGAAAAAGATTATTTTTGAATAATTATTATGAGAAATAATTTTAGGATTTTATTTTTATAAAGGATTATTTTGAAATAATAAATTAATAATTTTTAATGATTAGTTTAGAATTAAAAGGATTATTTTGAGTTATTATAATAATAAATATTTTAAAAGATTTTATTATATTATAATGTTACCGGTGGTTGTCACATATTATAATGATACCGACATTTTGACACTCTTATTTATACACATAGTATTTAACTTGTTCGATATTGTGATATGATTAGTTGTAGTGTATATTGCGATTACATGCGTGAGATTGTTTGACCTGAATGATTGTATGGAAGCTTGTTGTTCTATCACTTAGTTGTTACCCAATAGGAGAGACTGTACATGAAGACGACTTCTGTTAAAAGTATGATTTATAAGCGTGCTTCAAAGCATGGCTATACTCGCTCGACATCGATATCCCGATGTGAGGAGTCCCGAGTTCCCTCGATATCGATATCCCGGTATGAGGTTTCATTGATTATTATTATTATTATAGTATTGACTAGACGATGCACTCTTAATCGGATGTGTAACGGGTCACGGTTATTTTTATAGTTTTACAGAAGTCGTTCCAGGGTAACTCTGTGGCTAGTGTACAATATTTCATGTACAGTTGCGTAATTAATATGGCAAACATGGGGTTATAAAGGGGAATTGGACGGAGAATATAGCATGTATATAAACGGGCGCAGCGCTTTCTTGTTATCGTGATATCGTGAGTGTTATGTACATGGGCTAGAGGGCCAATACTTGACTTGAAGGCGGCCCCCGGACGACTTTACGGGGACCCGATTATATACATCAAAATATTCTTCCATAATTCAAATAACATGTAAAACAAGAATAATATGCTTGCGTGTTATATGGTGGACTTTGTTAGTTTTGTTGAGATGTAGACCAGCGTTGTTCTTTTCATACATAGATCGGGATTAATATTTAATTATCTACAATTTGAGACATATGGTATATACATGAGGGTTTCCTTGTTTGGATTATTTCGCTCGACGTACTACGTCGCATGTTGTAGGTTTTTAGGTATTAATTCCATCTATTGTATGCCCTTGTTACTTGGATGATTAGACTGATCGCTAGCGGCATGATCTCGTTACCTGATCAATTTTGGATGCTTTATGTTTATCATGTTTTAGTAGTGTTTTCGCATGTTGATTTTATCAAATTTCCAGTTGTACGTTCTTTTGTCATTTCTATTATCGTATCGTTTTTCGCATTGGATTTCCATTCGTTCTATTTTCTTTGTGGGGTCGGGTCTTGCCGTGTGCCATACACGCTGACGTACACCTATTTTCTCTGGTGTACGTCAGACTTAGAGGAAGAACAGGTCCAGCTTGGAGATACGCCAGAGCCGAATATTCTCAGTAGGAGTGTCTAGCAGATGGAGCAGAAGAAGAAGCCGTAGCTTAGTTATTTCCTTTCAGTTTGTTTTGTAGCACCTTCATTTCCTTTTGATGAGTGTAATTTTATATTCTCTAGTATTTCATTCAGATAGTTTGTATAAGGGCGTGTTTGACCCGTATTTTATGTCTTGGATGATATTCATTTGTGATATGTACTATCTTATTCTGTGTTGTTCATTATATTCTTGCTATCTGTGATCGGGGACCTGTGACTTCGCATTGTATTTATTTCCAGACGCTTAGCGTATTGGATTGAGAAGAAAAGAAAAAGAAAAAAAATGACAGTGTACATTTCTTCTCAATCTAATACGTCGCGGGCTTGTTCACGTTCCGATTCCCGGGTATTTTGGGAAGCGGGGCGTGACAATGGATGAAGATGAAAACAAACTTATAGCCATTGACATTGAAGACAAGGACCGTGATCTACTATCTAACAAGTTTTTTGCTCTCAGATGACAATATCTACTATCTACAACAAGTTGTCTTTAAGCATGAATTGTGTATTTTTTTTTTATAAGTTTTGTTTCTCTATTTTTATAGGCATTCGAGCATGACTTTAATGATGATGAGCCCATTGGTGTTGAAAATGGTGAAGATATTGTTGTTTTTGATTCATATATCCGAATGGAGTTCTCAACTCATGAGAAAGGTTATAATTTCTACAATGCATATGCCAGACTTAAGGGATTTGATATTCGCAAGGGTCTTGGTCGAGAAAGAAAGATGCAATCATATCTAGAACATTTGTATGTGACAAAGAAGGCTTTAAATTTTTAAAAGATAAGAGAGAAGGTAGTCAGAATGTAATTTGAAGTCTGATACTAGATGTGGATGCAATGCAAGGATAGTTATTGGACTTGATAGAAGTATTGGAAAATGAGTGGTTCGAAATTTTAACATTTATCAAAATGGTCATCCATTAACCACTCCAAATTAGGTAAAGAAGCACTACTCACATTAGATGCTTCATCGATCTCAATCGACAAAAAGGTTTATAGATGCTCTTGACAATTAATGTTTACACCCTTCTACCATTTGTAAGGTTGTAGACGTTACTCATGGAAATGAGCACGACTCTCTCACTCAACATGAATGCCAAGATCATCTTAGAATTAAACGAAGAAACAATGTTAGCCATGAGTGCGTAAACATCGTTCGTCAATTTCAAGAGAAAAAGGCATCTGATTCACAATTTCACTTTGTACTAGATTTAGAAAATGATGGTACGATGAAAAGTGTTTTTTATATGAATGGTAGGGCGAGGACTTCTTACTTGCAATTTGAAGATGTTGTGTGTTTTGACGTTACATATAGAACAAATAATTTAAAATTGTTGTATGCACCATTTACGAGTGTTAACCATCATCGACAATCAACTTTATTTGGGTGTGCACTATTGGCCGATGAAACGGAGGAGACCTTTATATGGTTATTTAGCCAATGGCTAAAATGTATGTCGGGTATAGCATCATTAATAATCATCACTGATCAAGATAAACCTATGTGTGATGCAATTCACAAAGTTTTTCCTCAAACTTGTCATCGCTTTTGTTCATGGCACCTTCATGGGAATGCCTTACGAAATCTTCAATCAGTGCATAATGATTATGATGAGGAAGTTTCTATAAAGTATAACAATGGTATTGGAGTAAAATAAAAGAAAATTTTGAAAAACGTTTGGAAAAAATGATGGACAAATATGGTGCAGATAAAAAAAATTAGTTAGAAAATTTATACAATCATCGAGATCATTGGGCTCCTGTGTATCTTAAAGATACTTTTACTGCAGGAATAATATCTACTCAGCGGGGTGAGGGAATTAATAATTTTTTGATCATTTTGTGAATGCTAATACCGAGTTACATGATTTTGTTAAGCAATATGATAATGTCGTCGAAGCTCGTCGAGCCGCTGAACTTGAGCAAGATTTTAAGTTCACAAACTCCATTCCTACATTGATAATCGAGCATCCAATTGAAAAACAAGCTTGGGAGAATTATACAAAGAATATGTTTTCTATCTTTCAGAAAGAACTCAAAGATAGTTACTCCATGCTTCATGAAGGTTGTCGAAGGATGTTGCAAGTGCTACTTATGCTGTTTGGAATATAGATAGGGAGGTTGAAAGCAAGAGATAGTAAAGCATCATGTAGTCTCTTATGCATCCAAAGGAAAAAGAATTAAGTGCTCTTGTGCGAGATTTGAGATGAAAGGTATATTATGCAAACATAGCTTGCACATTTTAGTAAAAAAACAAGTATCAGAAATTCCATCAAGATATATTATGCAACGATGGATAATTAATGTAAGACATGTTGATTTCAGAGTTGTTAAAAATTAAATTACAAATAGTAAAGACCAACTTTCTATCATTAAACGTTGGGCCCTTAGGAGTAGATGTAATAAGGCACTAGAAGATACATTGACTTAAAGTACACTGTATGCATCAAAAATTACCTATAGGTTCCCACACATAGCTCTAGATAAAGAGAAGGTTAACAACATCATCATCCGAGTCAAAGAGGATGATCCAATGCTATAAAGAAGCACATGAAGTGAGTTGATGAAGCGACAAAGCAACAACGAGATTTAGAATGCATGATTCGAGAAGAAAATGGATGCATGAGTATGAAGAACTAAAATTTTGACAATGATTCAATTTGAATCTAGAAAAGCTCAAAAGACAAAAGTTGTAGGTCTCTTTGTTAGCTTTCAAACACAACTTGAATCACCTCATTCTAAGATCCGATTAAAGAATTAAAGTCAAAACACCGAAGGTAGTACAAACTATTTTCTTCAACCGAGACACGGAATCTGTCTGAAAAGCTATGAGACAGGTTACAGTTTGTGAGACACAGAATCTATCTGGAAAGCTATGAGACAGCTTAAAGTTTCCAAGACATAAAATTTGTCTAGAAATCTATGAGACAACTTACAGTTTCCGAGACATGAAATCTGTCTAGAAAGCTATGGGGCGACATGTTGTTTCCGAGGCATGGAAACTATCTCGGAAACTAGGGATAGTGTAATATTATTTTTGTTAGACCCTAGAGGGGGGTTTGATTAGGGTCTTGAGGAAATAATAGTGCAATAAAAATATGACAAGTAATAGACCACAAAATGAAAAGCCAAAGTAAAAGAGATAAGGTAAGAAATCATTATCCAAGTGACGTGTGATGTGTTCATGAGGTTCGGTCCGCTGACCTATGTCCCCGCTCCCCTCTCGAGGAGAATCCACTACACAACCCGGTTTGGAAGCCGAAACTTTTTCTACATAACGATCTCCACGAGATCTCATAACCACACAATTGATCTCCATAAGATCACACTCATAATAGTATTAATCGTAGGAAAGAGTCTCTCTTTACAGTAGCCCTATGGCAAGAAGAGAGATTGCACTTGAAGCTTGGGATGTGAAAATGAAACAATGAATAATAAGACGAAAGTTGAAGCTCTTTGAAAACAATAAACGTGAAAACAAGAGTTTTGCAATTAAGGCTTAGTTCTAAAGTCGTTGGGGGTGTTGGGTATTTATGAGGAAAGAAAACAGCAACCAAACGCCCAAAGAATCAGACAAAATCCCCAAAACAGGATTTCAGAAACTATACAAAAATAGTCGTTATAGTGTTATGAGTCGACTCAATACTATTCATGAGTTGACTCATAAGTAGCCGTTACAGGTTGAAAATCAACTTATGGGTCGATTCATAAAATTCATGAGTCGACTCATAATGCATGGGTCGACTTATAAAGTCATGGGTCGACTCAACAGAAACAAAACACATTTTTCAGCACAGTTTATGAGTCGACTTATGACAAGTATGAGTTGACTTAACCTAATGGGTCGACTCATGATGTTGTGAGTCGACTCATCAGAAACAATTGGAAACTACACAGCAGTTTGTGAGTCGACTCATAAAAATTCATGAGTCGACTCATAAACATGCACACAGAAAATATCAACTTTGAACCTTGTTAAAAATTATCAAATAAATTCAGAAAAATGTAAAACTTTGGAAATAGTTTATAAACATTTTGATAAACTTGTTTGAAAAAGAAATTTTACAAAAAGGTTCTTGTATTTGTTAAAATCATCATTTTAATAAAAGTACCAAAATACGAGTTTTGAAATAGTGCAAGTGTGTGATATCCCAAATAGCTTCAAATAAAATCTACAACTACTTGCCTACATTTAAGTACTAGATAGAAAATAAAATAACAAATATCTCTCAAATAGAAATACATTTCTTGAGTCTTGATATTGCTTTAGAGTTGATGAAGCTTCTCATTGTGTTAATTGTTGTTGATAGCATTGCTCCATCACTTTGCCTCCACCTCCTTTAGATATTGATGTTGTAGCTCATATTCCATCCAATCCTCCATAAATGGTACTAACAAGCTTGATATCCATATTAATTATAATATCACTCAACAAGCAATTAGTACCGATAATGGTGGTTTAAATCATCATCAAAACATAAGGGCTAACAATCTCCCCCTTTTTTTATGATAACCAACCATTATATTTGAGCAAATAAATATAACTTATAGATAGTAGCTCCCCCATCTATGAGCTCCCCCTAACTATGTACATAAATGAGGAGATTTTTCTCCCCCTTTGTCACCATTAAAATGGGGTATATGAAATAGTAAACATGCAAAAAGATATATGAAGTTCAACTAACCAAGCAAATAAGCAAAACTTTTTACATAATACATAAATCCAAACCATTTTTTATGCGATAAAAATCTTCTTCACTAAGAGGCTTGGTAAAGATGTCTGCTAATTAAGATTTAGTATCAATATAAATAAGGGATACATCTTGCCTCTCGACATGATCGTGTAAGAAATGATGGCGCACATCAATGTGCTTGGTTCTAGAGTGCAAAACAGAATTTTTTTAAAATGTTTATAGCACTAGTGTTATCACAAAAAAAAATTGAATTTTTAAAATACAAATCATAGTCAACTAAACTTTGTTTTATCCATAAAAATTAGGCACAACATAAGCCGACGGTAATGTATTCTGTTTCTGTAGTGGACAAGACAACATAATTTTGTTTTTTGGAGGCCCAAGAGACAAGAGAGTTACCAAAAAATTAACATGTATCACACGTACTCTTGCGATCTACCTTACATCCGATAAAGTCGGCATCAGAAAAACCATAAAAATCAAAAGAGGTGTTTTTTAGATAAAATAAACCAAGATCAATTATACTATTGACATATTTAATAATTCTTTAACCGAAATCAAATGGGGCATTTTAGGAGAGGCTTGAAAATATGCACATGCACACACACTAAATATGATATCGGGTTTACTAGAGGTAAGGTAAAGAAGACTACCTATCATACCTCGGTAAAGTTTTTGGTCTACATCCTCACCACTATCATCCGCATCAAGCTTGATACTAATACTCATGGGAGTTGGTGCATGCTTAGAGTTCTCCAATCCGAATTTCTTTACCAATTCTCTAGCATACTTGCTTTGAGAAACGAATATCTCATCCTTAGTTTGCTTGACTTGGAACCCGAGAAAGAAAGTGAGTTCTCCCATCATACTCATGTCAAAATGATATTGTATAACTTTAGAAAATTCCTTACATAAACTTTCATTAATGGCACCAAAAATGATATCATCAACATATATTTGAACTAAAATAAAATTATTTTTCTTTTTTCTCACAAAAAGTGTATTATCAATTTTTCCTTTAGAAAAGTCATTTTCAAGAAGAAAACTAGAGAGGCGAGCATACCAAGCTCTAGGAGCTTGTTTTAACCCATATAAACCTTTTTGAACCCGGTAAACATGATTAGGAAATGAATGATCCAAAAAACCGAGGGGTTGCTCAACATATACTTCCTCTTCTATAGAACCATTTAAAAATGCACTTTTCACATCTATTTGAAATAATTTAAAATTTTTAAAACTTACAAATGCTAAGAACATTCTAATGGATTCTAACATTATAACCGGTGCAAAGGTTTCATTATAGTCTATGCCCTCCTCTTGATTGTATCCTTGGGCAACTAAATAAGCTTTGTTTCTCGTGACTATGCCATGTTCATCAAGTTTGTTTCTAAAAACCCATTTAGTTCCAATAACATAAACATTATTAGGTCTAGGAACTAATTTCCAAACATTATTTCTTTAAAAATTGTTTAGTTCATCATGCATTGCTAGAACCCAAAATTCATCTTTTAAAGCATTATTTATCTTTTTAGGTTCTATTTGAGCTAGGAAGGTAACATTACCACACTCACTCAAAGCTTTTGAGCGAGTTAGAACCCCTTATAAAGGATTCCCTATTATTTGCTCCTTTGGATGATGTGGTGCAAATTTCCATGCTTTGGAGAGTTCTTTTTGCTCTTGAATGTTGTTATTTTCTCCATCCTTTTGTGCATCTATTGAGGGTGTTTCATTTAGTTGCAAAATTTCCAATCATTTCTCAACATCATCATCATCTTGTCTAGGTAAACCAACTTGTAAACCAATATTAGTTTTATCAAAAGTAACGTTTATAGATTCTTCAACAACAAGAGTTCGTTTGTTGAAGACCCTATAAGCTTTACTTCTAAGTGCATATCCTAAGAAAATACCAATATTAATTTTTAAATCAAATTTATCATGGTAATCTTTGGTGTTCAAGATAAAACATTTGCAACCAAAAATACGAAAGTATCCAATAAAGCGAATTTTGCCATAAAATAGTTTATAAGGAGTTTTCTTAAGCTTTCGTCTAATCAAAACACGATTCAAAATGTGACAAACCGTATTGACGGCTTTCGCCCAAAAACATTTTGGTAAATCAAAAGCATTAATCATTGTTCGTGCCATCTCTTGTATAGTGTGATTTTTCCATTCAACAACACCATTTTGGTATGGTGTTCTTGGAGCGGAAAATACATGGGTTATGCCACGATGTACACAAAATCATTAAAAAATTTATTTTGAAATTCACCACCATGATCACTTCTAACAACTTTCAATTCTTTTTTATTTTCAATTCTTTTAACAAAATATGAAAATTTTTCAAAACATTCATCTTTACTACCAAGAAATATTGTCCATGTAAAACAGGAGAAATCATCAATGATAACAAAAACATAGTGTTTGCCTCCTAGTGAGGCAACACGCATAGGACCAAAGAGATCAAGATGTAATAATTACAATGGTTTAGAAGTTAATACCTCATTAATGGATTTGAAGGTAGACTTGGTTTGTTTACCTTTAGCACAATCTTCACAAGTGGTATCATTAATAAAATGTAAGTTTGGTAACCCTTTTACAAGATTCATTCTGGATAACTTGGATATCAACTCCATGTTGGCGTGACCAAGCCTCTTATGCTAAATCCAAGGATTCTCATCGACCGCCACAAGGCATTTAATATCTTGATCTACTAGCTCATTCATCTCAAAAATGTATACATTAGATTTTCTATTAGCAATAAAAATAATTTTTTTCATTTAAGCTAACAATGCACTTGTCCGGTTTAAAAGAAAAATCAAATCATTTGTCACTTAATTGGCTAATACTAAGAAGGTTATGATTTAAGCCTCTACTCAAATAAACATCCTCTATTATGGGAAAAAATGTCTTACCAATGCATCAAATACCTATAATTTTACATTTCTCACCGCCACCAAAGGAGACGTTACCTCCTTCAATCCTTGATAAGGTTGCGAATAGCTCTTTGTTGCCCGTCATATAATGTGAGCAACCGCTATCAAGGTACCACATCTCTCTACGTCGTATTTGTGATGTTCCCTATATAAGATAAAGACGTTAAAACTTTAGGTACCTAAATCTTGGGTCCTTGGGTGTTAGTATTCTTGGTACCTTTGGGTACCCATATCATTATATAATAATCATTGTTATTTTTAATCCTACAATGAGTGGAGATATGATCATATTTCATGCAATAAGTGCACACAAAATTTTTATTGTGTGTGGAAGCATAAGATCTATGAGACCTATTTCTTTCAAAGCGACGATGACAAGAATATGCATGAGTAGATTTAATTCTACTATTTTCAATTTCCAGCCTTTCAATTTTTAGATCTCAATTGTTTATTTTCAAAATTAAGATCCCCTAACAATTAATCTTTTAGAGCAAGTGAGGATTGTAGTTGCTCAAGTTTGGAATCGCAAGAAGAATGCAATTTTTTATAGGAAGAGTATTCTTTTGTCATTCTTTTAAACTCAATGTTTAGCTCTTCTAATGCGGTTGCTAGATCACATTGCATATAAAACGATTTACTTTCGGTATCGGATATTACCTCCTTTTCATGAGCCATAAAGTAAATGTTGGGATCATGAAGAGCAATTTTTGCTCCTTCTTCATTGCTATCCGAATCACTTTGTTCGGATTCCTCCCATCCGGCATACATTGCTTTCTTCTTTTTGTATTTCAAATATTTTTCCTTGAGCTTTGGGCAATCTTTGGCAAGATGACCCGGTTCATTGCATTCAAAACATTTTCCTACACGTGAATAAAATTTGTTGTTAGATCGGTGATTAAACTTCTTATTTATTTTTATCAGTCTTGATATTCTTCTAGAGAGGTGAGCCCTTCTCTAGAGAAGTCAACTTCACTATTTGAAGATGAGGAGTTATCACTAGCTCCTTTGAGAGCAATGGTCTTTATTTTTGGGGATGGCTCCTCAATTTCCCAAGGGGGCACTTCCTCTTTCTCCTTCCCTTTAAGCTTCTTCTCATGAACCTTAAGCTTGCCGATGAGGCCATCGAGAGCTAGAGTAGTAAGATCGTGAGCTTCCTCTATGGCCGTAGCTTTGGGCTCCCACGCCGGAGTCAATGAGCGAAGGATCTTATAGTTCATCTCTTGGATAGATAATGTCTTGTCAAGACCATACAATTCATTGATGATATTAGTAAAGTGAGAAAACATAGCATCAATGGATTCATTAGGAAGCATGTTAAATAACTCATAGTCATGCATAAGCCCACTAATTTTAGACTCCTTAACTTGGAGGTTCCTTCATGTGTAATACATAATTTCACCCAAATTTCATGTGCGGTTGCACACGTGGAGACCCTATTGTACTTATTTGGGGAAAGATCACAAATTAAGGCATTCATGGCCTTTGCATTGAGATTAGCTTGGTGTCTTTCTCCATCGGTCATGGTACTAATCTTGGCCCTTTCTACATATTTTTTTCTATGATATCCAAGATGTCAAGATCAATGCAATGAAGGTAGATCCTCATTCTAGCTTTCCATTAGGCAAAATTGCTACCGGTGAAAAGTGGGGGTCTAGTGGTGGATTGTCCCTCAAGCATATGCACATTCAATAAAGCCTCCATAGGATCTTTCCTCTAAGATGGTTAGACCAAAAACTAATATAGAGACCAAGCTTTGATACTAATTGTTGGACCCTAGGGGTGGTGATTAGGGTCTTGAGGCAATAATAGTGCAATAAAAATATGACAAACAATACACCACAAAATGAAAAGCCAAAGTAAAAGAGATAAGGTAAGAAATCGTTATCCAAGTGATGTGCGATGTGTTCATGAGGTTCGGTCTGTTGACTTACGTCTCCGCTCCCCACTCTCAAGGAAAATCCACTACACAACCTGGTTTGGAAGCTAGAACTTCTTCTACACAACGGTCTCCATGAGATCTCACAACCACACAATTAATCTCTACGAGATCACACTCACAACAGTAACAATCGCAGGAAAGAGTCTCTCTTTACAGTAGCCCTATGGTAAGAAGAGAGATTGCACTTGAAGCTTGGGATGTGAAAATGAAACAGTGAATAATAGGATGAAAGTTGAAGCTCTTTGAAAACAATAAAATTGAAAACAAGAGTTTTGTAATTAAGGCTTAGTTCTGAAGTAGTTGGGGTGTTGGGTATTTATGAGGAAAGAAAATAACAGCCAAACCCCCAAAGAATCAAACAAAATCCGCTAAAAACAGGATTTCTGAAACTGTACAAAAATAGTCGTTACAGTGTTATGGGTTGACTCAATACTATTCATGAGTCGACTCATAAGTAGCCGTTACAGGCTAAAAATCAACTTATGGGTCGACTCATAAAATTCATGAGTCAACTCATCATGCATGGGTCGACTTATGAAGTTATGGGTCGACTCAATAGAAATAAAACACATTTTTCAGCACAGTTTATGAGTCGACTTATGACAAGCATAAGTCGACTCAACCTGATGGGTCGACTTATGATGTTATGAGTCGACTCATCAGAAACAATTGGAAACTACGCAGCAGTTTGTGAGTCGACTCATAAAGTCAACTCATAAACATGCACACAGAAAATATCAACTTTGAACCTTGTTAAAAATTATCAAATAAATTCAAAAAAATATAAAACTTTGGGAATAATTTATAAACATTTTGATAAACTTGTTTGAAAAAGAAATTTTACAAAAAGGTCCTCGTATTTGTTAAAATTATCATTTTAACAAAAGTACCAAAATACGAGTTTTGAAATAGTGCAAGTGTGTGTGATATCCCAAATAGCTCCAAATAAAATCTACAACTACTTACCTATATTTAAGTACTAGAGAGAAAATAAAATAGCAAATATCTCTCAAATAGAAATACATTTCTTGAGTCTTGATATTGTTTTAGAGTTGATGAAGTTTCTCATTGCGTTAATTGTTCTTGATAACATTGCTCCATCACTTTGCCTCCACCTTATTTAGATATTGACGTTGTAGCTCATATTCCATCCAATCCTCCATAAATGATATTAACGAGCTTGATATTCATATTAACTACAATATCACTCAAGAAGCAATTAGTACCGGTAGTGGTGGTTGTAAATCATCATCAAAATATAAGGACTAACAATTTTGTGCTGCTTTCTCGAGTTTCATGCAGACCACATGGCTTCTTAACTGCTGGGGATCACCTATGAACATGAGAGAGCCGTTACAAATGGAAAATCCGCCATAATTGTAGAAATCATGGCATTTAAAGGGTGGATGTCAGTTACAAAATGGGCTGGAGCAACCCCTTCTTCCGAGACAGTGGACACTGTCTCGAAAACATGGGTTGCTAGTTAGCGTTGGTTTTGACTTTTTACCTTCAGTTACAGCTTCTAAGGGCTATAAATACTTCCTTAACACCCATATGCACAGGAGGAAGCAGGGACCACGCAGATTCTAGGCAGGGACTTAAGCCTTTTTAGCAAATTTTAAGCAAGAGAGAGAGTCTTCATTGTTTTCAAGTATCCTCAAGAGCCTTTGGCGTTTCATCAAAATCTAAGCTTTGACTTGATCTTGAGAAGAGTGTTTTATCTCATCTTGTTGAGATATCTACTTCTGTCCTTGTTTCTAAAATGAAACATTAATTCCAAGCCTTCTTCGAATCAATCTAGATATGTGATTCGTTCGTTCCATGGGCTAACGCACCCCCGACATAGACAAAAATCACACGTAAGTAGTGAACTATAAACGTTCCTACGTGTGTTTGTAGGGAGCACTCTTAATCTTGTTTTATTGTAAAGAGAAGTTTTACAAAGCATAAAGCTCATTCTTTTGTTTCCATTGTAATCGATAAACGTTTGTAATGGATTCTGCAATACAATTTGTTTCCGATGTAAACATACACTTCATGATAAGTTTAGTGCTCTTTTAGACTCATTTTTTGAAGAAGTTGAGAATTACAAGAAAGAGAATGAACTTAATGATAATAGAAATGAGAGCAATGCCAGCAATAAGATGCCTACTTCATCCATACTCATATCTATAGAGGAAGCAACTCAAATCACTATTCGTGATCCAGATAATCTCGCAGCCATGAAGGGAGAACTAGCATAAGCTACTAGAATTAAGTCTAGAATGGAGATAACACAAGAAAAGAGTATAAAAAAGTAAAGATTTTATGGATTTTGTAAGGGAAAAGGACATTATATAATGAGTTGTCCTTAGCTAAGGTATTATATTTAATCATTATTTAATGTGATAATTCATTCATTTCGATGCATTTGTCATGATAAAGTTGTAATTTTTTTTGTAGATGAAAAATATTGCAGGTGGAGGTCGGGAAAGCTAATGGAGGGCCAAAACAAAGTAGTTTGCAATAAGTGGGTTTCATTTTGTTTTAAAAATAATCGTGTGTTTCGGAATAATTGTGAAAAAGTGTATGGATGAAATTATATGTTCTTTCAAAAGTGTGTACATTAAGTTTGTAGAATTGACAATGTGGTTGTATGGATTAATCATGTGTTTTGATATAATGTGATAATTTGAACCAAAGCTATGTACATGTAGATGCAATTATGTGTTCTTTAAATCGTGTGTACATTAAGTTTGCAAGTTAGTAATATGGTTGCATGGATTAATCATGTGTTTCAGGATAATGTGATAATTTGAACTAAACTGGGGTAAAGAGTTACAAAAAACTTTAATAAGTGGTACAAAAATTTACATAACAATAAGTTACAAAACTTGCATAAGTGGGTATGTCACGCTCCGCTTCCCAAAATACTGGGGAATCGGAACGTGAATAAGCCCGCGACGTATTAGATTGAGAAGAAATATACACTACCATTTCCCCCTTCTTTTCTTCTCAATCTAATACGCTAAGCGTCTAGAAATAAATACAATGCAAAGGCACAAGTCCCCGATCACAATCAGCACGAATATAATAAAAAAACTCAGAATAAAATAATACATATCATATCACAAATGAATATCATCCAAGACATAATACTAGGGTCAAACATGTCATCATACATATCTGAACAAATGAATACTGGAGAAATGTAAAATACAATGATCAGGCAGAAAAGAAATGCTACAAAAGTAAACCAAGATCATCGAACAACTAGGAATAACTAAACTTCGGCTTCTTCTTCTGCTCCATCTACAAGGCACTCCTGCTGAGAATCTTTTGGCTCCTGCTAAACCTGTTCTTCCTCTAAGTCTGACATACACCAGAGAAAATAGGTGTACGTCAGTGTGCATGGCACACGACAAAACCCCACAAAAAAATAGAACAACGAAAACCAAAGCGGAAATCGATACGATAATAGAAATGATAAAAGGACGTGCAACTGGAAATTCGACAAAATCAATCAAGTAACGAGTCGATCGTGTAGCTAGCGATCAGAAATCATCCAAGTCGCAAGGTCATATACTAGATGAAATTAATACTTAAAAATCTACAACTCGAGACGTAGTACGTCGAGCGAAATAATCCAAACAAGGAAATCCTCATGCATATGCTATATGTCTCAAATTGTAGATAATTAAATATTAATCCCGATCTATGTATGAAAATAAATATAACTAGCCTACATCTCACAAGAAGTCATACCTAGCCAAGAAACGAGGTCATGTAACTAGCCATCCTATAACAGTTCACTGGTCCACATCTCACACGGAGTCAATGCTCATATTACCGGATAACTGACTGTTCACAAATCCTCTACGCGCATCCAATACTGCTACACGAATCGGTCAGAGGAGTATACGCAATCCGATCTCGGCCTGTCCAAACTAAGGCAAAGCTTAGGTGTCGAAACAGGCCACGGACTAAAGTGACTACACAAATTCACTTTAGACTAACAAACTAACCCTAATGACTACACGAATTCACTGGTGCAAGCTAGAAGATATATCAACAGTCACATCCAAGCACATGAACATTAACTTCCCCATCCCAACTCTCTCATATTTTCTAAGTCAAACATAATCGACATTGAAACTCGGATTCACCACCTAAACTCAGTCAACACACTCACACATGTTACTAAGTCTGTTCATGACGCACGAGGCCACTAAGTCATTAACTACTAACAGTTCTCAATTACAAGATGGACAATACATAGCAGACATGTCAAATACATTAAATAAATGCAAAACATAAAATGTGATCATAAACAACAACTATGTAATTCAGAAAATAATTCATTTTTCTAAAATAATTTCTTAACACTTATTTCTCATCATAATTATTCTAAAATAATCTTTTTAAATAATAAATATTAACTCAAATAATTCTTTCACAAAATAAATTCTTTTAAAAATTATTTATTATAATAATAACTCAAATAATCCATTTTTACAGAATAAAATTCTTTTCTCATTATAATTAATCTAAAAATAACTTCTTTTTCAAAATAAATTCCTTTAAATCATTATAATTATCTAAAAAATGATTCTATTACCAAATTAAATTCTTTAAATTTATTATAATTTTCCTAAAATGATTTCATTGCCAAATAATTTATTTTAAAATCATTTTCTTAATAATTCAAATAATCATTTTACAAATCAATTTCCTTAAAAAATTCTTTAGTATCATTCAACGACAAGTCCACGCATGTAATCACAAAATTCACATTACAACTAATCTATGCACATACTTAATGAACAATATATCTAAAAAAGTAAAGACGAGTCAAAGAATACCAGGATCTTGCCTCTGGTACGTCGAACGAATCAACGTCGATAGCGCGGGTCCACGGGTTTGATCTGAGTGCGGGGCTGAAGAGCATCGATCGGAGCTGTTGGGGGCTACCGTCAATAGAAGAGGTCACCGACGATGTCAACGGCGAGGCGAGGACAGCGGCGTCGGAAGGGACTTCGGCTAGGGGAACGGTGGCATTGCTACAGTGGGAAGGCGAGAGCTCGAGGCTGTAGGCGGATCTAGTAGCGCTCGGTGGGGGGTGGGGGCAGGCTGGGGAAGATGGTCGGCGGAGGGACTAGTGGCGTAGATCTGGGCGGAGGCGGCGGCTGTAGGAGGGCGCGGGTTCAGGCGAGGTGAAGGAGGAGCTCAGCGAGGCTGGAGGCTGAGGCGGGGCTATGCATGTTCGGAGATGAGTTCGAGAGACTGTAGGGGAGATGAGGGTGAGATGAGGACTGGTCGGGAAGAGCTCGGCGGCGGCTTGGCTCATCGGCGGTGGGTGGTCGCGGGTGAAGGGGGGAGAGGCGGTGTGGTTTCGGGCGACAAGAGGGGCGGAGGCGGAGATGGTGCGGGCGATAGCGACGTGGGGGAATTCTTCGGGGAGAGAGAAAACGAAAGAGAGAAGTAGAGGTGAGAGAGAGTACTGGGTACGTGCGGCTGGGTGCATGAATAGTATATGGAATGGGTTACTTATATACTAGTTTAATTAGGGTTTTGGTATTTAACTAAATAATTAATTACGGGTACTTAAAATTAACAAATTATAGAATAATTATCTACAAATAAAAAGGTACCTATTGTGCTAATACAACAGTTGATACGAAATAGTCGAAAGATACACATATTATACAATTAAACAAGAATAATTAATAATAAAAATATATTTACTCACATTTAAAATCAAATAATTATAGGATAATTATATACACAGTAAAACGTACCAGTTATACTAATACGACAGATAATATATAACAGTAGGAATAATACAACAAATTATACAGACAATACGTAATTAATAATACAACGTATTATACAAAATAATACGTAATAATAATAATAATAATACGTATTATTTAAGATAATATGTAGTAGTATCAATAATACAACAGATTAATTCTAGAAATTTTCACCGCACAAAGTTAGTTTATAAATATTAATATCATTTAAATAAATATAAAACTTGGACTTTAAATCATAAAAAATCCTAGAAAATTGAGAAAAATACAAATACTCATTTAAAAATAATAATTGAATATTTTAAAATACTAGAAAATTATTTTAACTAATATCAAAATTTTACGGTCCTTACAGGGTATAAAACTTGAATAAATGGTTACAAAACTTGAATAAGTGGGTACAAAACTTGAATAAGTGGACACAAATTTTTTCCAGAACAATGAGTTACAAAACATGCATAAGTGGGTACAATTTTTTTCCAGAATAATGATTTACAAAACATGCATAAGTGGGTACAAATTTTTTTCCAGAACAATGAGTTACAAAACATGCATAAGTAAGTACAAAACTTGAATAAGTAGGTACAAAACTTGAATCAGTAGGTACAAAACTTTTTTTTTCAGAACAATGTGTTACAAAAGTTAAATAAGTGGGTACAAAACTTGAATAAGTGGATACAAAACTTGAATAAGTGGGTACAAAAGTTGAATAAGTGGGCACAAATTTTTTTCCAAAGCAATGAGTTACAAAGCGTGCATAAGTGGGTACAAATTGAGCTAAAGAGTTAAAAAACTTGAATAAGTGGGTATAAAATTTTCTCTAGAACAATGAGTTACAAAATATCATCCACATAATATCAAACGAGTGTATCAAATAAACAACATTTATAATGAACATCCTGTTAGTTCCACTTATCCACATAATCTCATCCACATAATATCATCCACATATTGCATACACAACAACAACCAAGGAAAAAAAATTAAAATACTATTTATAAAAATGGTGAATCACGTGCATACAAGAGAGCTGCACAAAACTTTGCTCTATATATACTTTGCACAATCTCCTTTTGAGATTATTATCGATCGCTTTTCAACAATATTATTAATGAATTCAATCATAAAGATCCCGCAATCTAAGGTTCTGCATTTAGAAAAAAAATATGATATTGAAAATGACTTTGAGAAAAAATGAACTATTATATTAGAAAAGCATGAAACATATACGGTCCTTGTTGAGGCGCGTCAACTGACACAAGAACATGGTGCTCCAATGTCCCTAATGTCCAATTACTCTCTATGAAACTTATAAGCTTATTTCTAAATTTTGCAGCATCGACGGTATAAATGTGAGAGTTGATCGAGGAGTAGTGATAGAATTTTTTCTCCTCTCTCACTAACTCTACCATGTGCCAATGTCCGGAGCTGACAATCGGGATCAGAATTCTTTCACACTCTTAAGAACTTCTGCTAAGAAACATTTTCCTACATTTGTTTTGCCACCATTTCAATATTTCCTTCTAGAAATGCTTGCTAAAAGATGCATCAATGTGAACAATGTAGGGTAACATAATAATAAATACCATCAACTAATAAAAAATATGGATACTGCAAGCCAATGTCTTGTGACATGTATCTTTCAATCATAACTATTAGTTGTTTCAATCTTATAACAAAGCCGAATAACAAATGCAATGATTACCGACAAAATTTACCATGAAAGAATAAAATATTTAATATAAGATAAATATATACAACATCAACCAAACCATAACACAATTATTTAGCACCTACATCGTCACTGAGTTCACCTCCTGTTAATAGCTTATAAGCATCTAAGCAAGATACGCTTGCTTCGACACACTTCCAAATGAACGTATCACTATATGCAAGTACGTGGTGAGAAAATTGTGACTAAAAATAAGTAAATTTAAAGATTATTATTAGAATAAGTCATTAACAATTACCTCGTCATTTTCAATTATAAAAAGTTGACTATTAAATTGTCCTCATAATCATATACCATTGCCTTTCCTGGATAGTCCCGAGATGTAGGTGTTATGGTAATTTACCATTTAGAGATGAGAACGTTGATAAATTGACTATAAAGGCCCAAAAAGCCATGGTCCAAATCAACCCAGAAGCTCAAAAGCCCAGTTAGAGCCAAATCCCTCGAGTAGACGAGCAAACAAGCCTTAATCTGATCGACAGGTCATCATGACCGACTCGAAGAACGGGATCAGTCGACCCATCGCAATTAAGGCGACTCCTTGAGCAGACGACTTGACTGTCGAGTCGCCAAATCATAATGATGGCTAGTGGATCAACCCGTCTTGGCCAAAGAGATAAGAGCTAACCAAGATCATTTCAGATATCAATCAACAACAGCATTGACCAGTCCCATCAAGATATACGCTCTGACAAGGATCTCCTGACTACTCACAAGTCATTTCCCAGAGAATTGCCATGATGCTTCTCTGTACACAAGTGACTTCTCATCCAATTCCCAGCCTCCATCTGGAGAAAGAAGGACGGCCACACAGCTGACCTACCCTGCACACTGCCTACTCTGAAAAACCCAAAGCACTGAGAAGACTTTTCTCCCCTAACACCGAGTGACTTCCCTCCCAGTCGCCTACCGACACCTGGAGGAAGAAAAAGATGACTCAATAGTCTACTTGTTCACCTTTCAAACTGCCTCCTGTGCATAGTCAACAAAAGCCGAGGGTCAAACTCCCAGAGGCAAGGGGGCTATAAAAGGAGGTAAGGAAGGTAAGGGCAAAAGGTTGGTTGGCAACTTCTTCTTGCACTTTAGCTTTACTCCCTCTTTTGTATTTTTAATATTTTCTCAAGAGGAAAACCCCCTGCAATGACCTCAATGGATCAGGGGCCTCTCAATATACCCTCCCCAAGTTTATCAACTGACTTGACCGTCGGAGGTACCACAGGGGAAACTAGCCCCGTATTCCTGCGATTCTTGCATGTGCAGGCTATCAGCCCACCCCGCACGCTTAGAATCGGGCATAAAGTCGGAGGATGAGTCGGCCCTAACATTCATCCTCTCCTTATTCCCCACCATCACCTGGATCAAAACTGTATCCGACTGCGGGAAACCCTTATCGATTGTTTGTTTACGAGCATCAACAGTAGGTATGAAGCCTTCTTCATTTTTGCACCTTTTTTAGCCCCCTCAGGACTATTCAATATCTGGATGACATGTTTCTTCTTTGTGCCTTCTTTGAGTTGATCTAGACGCAAATAAGGTGAGGTAACAGAGGGTCCATCCTTCCTTCCCCTTTCTGACAACCCGTTTGATGGATATGGTTTCTCTCTTATTATCATTACCACCTTCCTCTTTTTGAGAAACATCTCAATAGAGTTGATATGCATATAATTAACAAAGAGTTATACAAGTATTATATGAAAAGTATAAAAGGTAAAATTTCAAGAGAATTGAAAAAAATCTAAACTCACTGAGCATCTTCTAAAATTTTCATGTCTCTTGGGCTCATCACAAAGTCATCATCAATATCAGCTTCCTCATTTTCTTCCACATTCTCATATTCATTAGCTTCCTTATCCTCTTTGCTTTTATTTTCTTCATTTACATTTATGTTATCCTCTTTCTCATTGTTTTTATTTATGCATCTAGCACCATGCTCTTCTAATTCTCATAATTCGGTAGTGAGCTCATTCAACTCGTACGTCTTCTCCGCAATTAAGGAAATTAATTCAACTTTCCTTGATTTCTATAAGACAAAATATATACAAGTATTAGTACTTATACTATAGTTGCAGATATAAATACTAAAAAAAGGGACATAAAATCATGAACTATTAGAGCAAAGATATGTAACTTCTGGCGATGCCCTATGAATAAGAGGAGTACTCTCTTGGCCAATATCTGTAAGAAACTTCAGATCTCTATATAATTTGTTCATAGTAGTCCTCCTCCACTTTCCAATATTCTTCACACAAAAGAGCAGCTGTAACCTTTCAAAATCTGAAGTACACTCTAATTCCCCCACTTTTTTATAAAACTAAACCTATAAAAAGGAAACTATACATTAGCATGTGCATAAACAATATTCATTATCAAAATGAAAAGTTATACAAAGTAATGTTCATGTAACTCACCAGTAAAACGGAGGAAAAACCACTCATGTACCCAACATTTGAGCGTTGACCTAATCCCCTCATACTAAGAGACTTCTTTGCTTTATTCATCTCTTTGCAAAGAAAAGTAAACACCGTGTGACACTAATTATATTTCTTCAAAGTAGATAACTACTCCACATATCTAAACACCCACAAGGGACATGTCCGAGGGCATAATTTGAATCCAATAATGAAAGCCACAATAGGCTTCACACATATTATAGGGTCTTTATTAGTCATATCTACAATCATCTCCATTCTATCGCGCTTCCCCCAAATCACCACCTTCTTTTCCTCATCAACTTTCTTCTTGCCTTTAGAGCTACTACTCTTCTTCTCCTTGAGTGTCTTATAATTCTTTACAAATTTGGTGTAGATTATATTAGCAGCTGTCCTGCTCATTTTTATCGGAATTCCCTCCTTTGGCAAACCGGTAATTCGGTGAATATCATTTATACCAAACACATAATTTTTATTCCCAATCATAAATAAACATTTATCGGGATTAAAATTTTGAATCAAACAATCAATTGTTATTTGCTCATTGCTCAAGGATGTGTGTATCTTGAGAAAGTTGTGAAAATGTGTTATCTTAAGGGCTTTTATGTGTCTTTCATCCAATACTATACGCTTATCAATTAAATCTCGAAAATAACACAAATTGGATGGAATTCTCAATTGTGTTATCATAGCCCTACAAGAGAATTATAATTCAGAAGGGGTTAAAACCTAAATATATTTGGGCAAATTAAGAATAGCTAATGATATATTACACATCAAAAAACACGTATATAAACACAAACATTATGCCTAAAATAGATATTTGATATGACAATAATCACAATAAATTTTACAACTACAAATTAGTAGGCAGTAAACATGCATAAGAACTTCATCAAAAAATTTACTTACGAAGATAGAGGATTATTAAATTTTGAAGAGGAAGACTTTAATTTTGAAGAAATCAAAGACGTCGACGCTTTCAATTTGTTCGAAGCCATGTCTTGGGGGATACAGCTATGGCGAAGATGGAAATTGAGGAATAGGGCCAGTGAAGAGGTCGTGGCAAGCACCAGCGGTGGTGATGGCGGGCGGGCTGTGGTAGAAGAGAGGTAGAGACGGAGGAGAGGAACTCGCGGGGGTATGTAGCTCTCGTGGGTGAAGGAGACAGAGGATACGGAGGAGACGAAGGAGCCGAAGGCGGGAGGAGGAGGGGAGGAGACAGACGAGCGGTGGAGGGGAGGAGACGGAGGAGGAGACGGCGGCTGTCACGGGCGGAGGAGGGGAGGAGACGGACGAGCCGAAGGCGGGCGGAGGAGGGGAGGAGCCAGAGGAGCCGAAGGTGGCTCTCACGGGCAGAGGAGGCGGGGGGGGGGGGGGCAGAGGAGATCTGGCGATGGGGAGGTCGGCGAGGCGGGCAGTGAGGTCCAGCATGAAAGTACCCTAATGACACTAGGAAGGAACCCTAGAGGGGGGGGTGAATAGGGTTTATGCTAATCTAATCCGATTTATGCCAAATTAAAAACTAATTGACAAATATCCTAGCAAGTATGATATATGACAAGATATATATGCAAGGATATACAACTAATACAAGGGTGAAACAAACAACATAAGATAGTAGGAATATAAACAATGTGCAATTGACAAAGGCAATATGAATAATAAGCACGAATATAAAAGTGCGCCAATGCAATCACAAACAAAACGATATGTTCACGAGGTTCGGTCCGCCTGACCTACGTCCCCGCTCCTCACCTCGAGGAGATCTCCACTATCACACCCGGTTTGGAAGCCGGAACTTCTCTACACACTCGGTTTTCTAGCTAACCGAAAACTCTACAATCCACACAATGTAACTACACTAACTACCACCTCAAGTGTTGGTCTATAGCCCGTGTCTCCCTCAAGTGTTAGGAATTATAACCTCTCTCTAGGCATTATCACCTACCCCACTCCTCTTGGGACAACCCCGTCTCTCACCACACACTCCTCTTGGTGTACTAGTGTAATACAAAGTGTTCCTCACAATTAAAGCTCACAACAATTAAATTGTTCTCTATAATGGATGAGAACACAATATAAGCTCACTCTCAATGTCACAAACCCACAACCCCAAATTATATTATGAATGTAAATACAATAAGCTCAATGGTTGTGTGTGAACAAAAAGTATCAAGAAAACAATTTAAACTAAACTCAATATAAATCTAGCTTATGAAAATTATAATCAAAATAATAAATTGCTAGATGAGTTTAGAAACACTTCTCTAAAGATGACAAGAGAGTTGGAGAAGAATGAATGCTCAAACACCAAGGATGATCTCCACTTGCTCTTGTGAAATTTGCTTCACAAACAAAACTATTAAACACTCTTTTAAACAAACACAAAACACCCTTAAACTTATTAAAACAATTCTCTTTGTTAGTGGGAGAGGTAAATGCAATGGGGGTATTTATAACAACCCAAGACATCAGCCAAAACCCCAAGGAAATGACCAAAAACCCACACAAAAACAGATCTGGAAAATAGCCGTTACTGTTCAACGGTCATATTTATAAGTCGACTTGCATTCGACTTGGTATAAGTCGACTTGCATTCGACTTGGTATAAGTCGACTTGAAAGATCACATAAGTCGACTTGCCAGATGAAAATAACACATAAAATTCAGCACATAAGTCGACTTGGAAAAAGACATAAGTCGACTTGGAAAAAGACATAAGTCGACTTGGTCTAAGTCGACTTAACAGTTCGAGTAAGTCGACTTGGCAGAGAGTTTTTGCACATTCCAGAATATTTTATAAGTCAACTTGTCAGGGTTTATAAGTCGACTTATAAACGTGCACAGGCACTGTTCATGTTGAAAAACTGATTTTTAAAGTGCCTTTAAAAATAACAAATAAATTTCAAAAATTATGAAACTTTGGAAAATGTTTATAAACATGATAATAAACATGTTACAAAAAGAATTTTTATAATCGCATTCCCCAATAGTAAAAACTCATCATTTTTCAAATATGTCCAAAAACATAAAAAGGAAACATACATGTTTTTGACATTTGATTTAAACAAACTTTTGGAAACTTTTGTATGGCTTTATAGACTTAAGAAAAGATATAAAAACATATTATCAAGTTTATAAACCAAAAACAAAATATTTTCAAATATGATAGAATATGAAACATATGGACATATATATGAATATATATTTGTTTCATATCTACAAAATCAAACCAAAACATATATGTATATATATAATTATATATATACAAAAAACAAAACGAAATGTGTATGTGTGTATATAATTGAGCTTAAAGTACTAACACACATAATATAAAACCTAAAACTAAATTACCCAAGCAATCTTGATCTTCAATAAGCTCAACTTGGTACACATGCGGATGAAGCGGGATCTTGGATCTTTAACTTGAATGCAATGCTTCACTCCACAATTCCGCCAACCTCTATTTGATATGATCGTTATGGCGTAATCCATCCATCCTCCAATACATTGTTTGTCTAGAATACCTAATAAGAAACATAAACACTAGACAAACAATATTAGGAATTGTTTGTAATCATCAAAACAAGATTAGAAGATGTAGGCTCATAACATGAGACCTAACACAGCAGTGGTGGGGCTTGTTGGCCTTCTTGTTTTGATGATGTTTAACAAACAATTTATCACTAATATTGTTTGTCTAGTGTTTGTGTTTTCGTATTTACTCTAGGCAAACAACTTGTTGAAGGATGGATGGAATTGCGCTTCAACGGTCATATCCAATGGAGGATGGAGGAATAGTGGGTGAAGCCAAAACAATTCAGTTGAAGATCCAAGTTCAAGCTTCATTCGCTAGTATACCAAGTCAAGCCACATCGAAGATCAAGATTATTTAGGTATACTTAGTATAGGATAATATTGTGTTTGATTAATTCTATAAGCTTAATGTTTCCTTCGAAAGTTGCATTTGTGATTGATTTCATTATAACTTTGGTCGTTTACAACGAATTCAAATAAAAAAATACAACTCTCTCAAAAATAAATACAAGATTTGTTTATCGGCTCTTGCTTGCGTGGGTTCTTAGCCGGTGATGGGGACGTCAATATCCATGGACTACCTGACGGTCAGATCAGGTCCGAAACTTTGTCAATTCGCAAAGGAATCAAGAAGCCAAAGCAATTATCTCGGCAACGGCGAGATAATTACTCTTCTTAAGATTACCACAATGGGGTAATCTCAAGAGAAGAACACGACAACTGCAGATCTGACAAACTCTTCTTTCCAGCGCCAAAGAACTCGATCGATCTCCTCTTCTCTTCTAAAATTCGTGCTCCTTTAGTCTTCAGTTCGGCAGGGCTTCGCCAATGCTCGAGAATTCTAGATCTGAAAAATGAAGGCCCTGGGGCTGTATTTATAGGCTTTAGGACATCTGTTTTTGGATAAGAATGGTCGATTCCCTCTTACCCTCAATTGTAACCACTAAACCATGTTCATGGATGATATTTTATCAGTTAGAGCAAATCCAGGCGGTTAACGGTCGAAAAACCGCCAAAAATAGCCAAAATTAGCCTTTTCAGGTTGCAGACACCCGCGGGTGTCTCAACGTGATGGAGACACTTGTGAGTGTGTCGGCCAAGCTGAGACACCATGGGGTGTCTTGGTTTGGCTCAGGGCTTGGTCTTGCGTGCTCCGTCCATTTTCGCCGTATTTTCATCATTCGAACTCAGAATCACGCGATCCAGAATGCGTCGGAAAGCTGACGAGGAGATATACAAGCTCTCATCATTGAATCATATGTGGAGTAATTGGGACACGAGGGCGCTTCGTCTTTTGTAAGCAACGTGCAGCTCCCGGTTCATTCGTGTTTCGGTTATTCCAAAATTCCGTTACTTCGCATGGTCCGTCGACTCACTTCATGCGTTTGTCATCATCAATGAGCTTCTGTGACTCGAATAGCGATGTTCATCATCTTCTCTCCATATCGAGCCACGTGCGGGGACCTATAGGTAATTTTTAACGCCTACAGATACCCCCTCCAAAGTATTTTAATCTCGTTTCTCTTATAAATGAGCCTGAAATACTTTGGATATGATCGGTCCAACCTTTAGTCGGTGTAAAAGGACCTATAGTTAGCTTTGATTATTGACTCCTTCGATTTTCAATCTATTCGATATTTTGACGAATAGCTGAAGTTTTCCCGACGCTGCGTTTATCGTCTGGCCGTCGTCGAAATCTTGAATCAAAAATGGTAAATTAATTTTGGCTCGTATCGTCGAGTTGCCTTTGAACTAACCATCTCCATCACGATATATAGACTTGCGTTGATTTTCATCATAACGTGTTGACTGGCGTTGACCTAGGGTTATGCGTTGACCGGCGTTAACCTAGGGTTTTGGATCACCCGTCGTTGACTTTTCATTATAACGCATTGACTGGCCTTGACCTAGGGTTACATGTTGACCGGGTTAACCTAGGGTTTCGGATCACCCGACATTGACTTTTCATTGCAACGCGTTGACTGGCGTTGACCTAGGGTTACGCGTTGACCGGTGTTGATCTAGGGTTTCGGATTGCCTGATGTTCATTTTTTCACCACAACGTGTTGACTGGCGTTGACCTAGGGTTACGCGTTAAACAGCATTGACCTAGGGTTTCGGATCACCCGACGTTGACTTTTCATTGCAACGCATTGACTGGCGTTGACCTAGGGGTTACGTGTTGATCGGCATTGATCTAGGGTTTTGGATTGACTTTTTCATCACAACACGTTGACTGGCGTTGACCTAGGGTTATGTGTTGACCGACGTTGACCTAGGGTTTCTGGTTGCCTGGCGTTGACTTTTCATTGTAACGCGTTGACTGGCGTTGACCTAGGGTTACGTGTTGACCGGCGTTGACCTAGGGTTTCGGATTGCCTAACATTGCCTCTTTTATCGCAACGCGTTGACTAGCATTGACCTAGGGTTACGTGTTGACCGGTGTTGATCTAGGATTTCGGACCGCACGACATTGTTTTGTGTGATTTTTATCAGAATAACTAATCACCGTTAAAATTAGGTGAAACAGGATCGTAAAAAAATATCCGGGAGCTCAACCTAGGCCAAGACACCCTTGGGTGTCTTGGCCTTGGCCGAGACACTCCCGCCCTTTTCTCCTTTTTTTGTTGTGTACTCTCATTTCCCTCTCACTCTCAAATTTCAAAAAGAGTCCTTCCCCCCTAACTTCTTCTTCCTCCTCCTATCCAAACTCCTCATAACCCAATTTTCTCCTCTTCAAGAATTCTTAACCCATTTAAACTCTCTCTTTTAAAACCCCTCAACCCAAAAAAAATTCGTATTTTTCCTCCTTATTGGCCGAAATTTGTCTCCTCTCAATGCTAGGGTTTCATCTCCTCTTCAAGCTCAAGACTTGATTTTTGGAATTGGGTTTTCAAGCTTCTTGGTTTGTGTAAGCTTCTCTCCAAGAACACTTTTTTTGGCATTCTTAGTTAAGAATCCATAGGTTTTACAAGAAAGATTGAAACTTTATTCTTGTAATGGGAGTATGCAATGAATTTGTATGCAAAGATTATGGCTTTTGTGAAAAAGATTGAATCTTGGTGATGGGTTTTGAAAGTGGCCGAAAATTTAGGGGGTTTTATGCAAGAACAAGGCCAAAATTTTGGAGGACTTTTGTGTAAAATAGGGCTGAAATTTTGGGGGGCTTTTATGCAAAAGTGGACTGAAATTTTGGGATTTTGATTGTCTACCCATTTGGCCACAACTATGAGGGGTGTTTTATGCAAAAAGATCACCAATTATTGAGGGGTTTATTTGCAAAAAGTGGTCAAAATTGGTTGAGGGACTTGTTTCTAAAGTGGCTGAAATTTTAGGGCTGAATTTTGTAGAGTTTGGACTACACACCCATGATCAAAGTTTGAGAGGTATATGTGCAAATTGGGCCGAAATTTGTAGAGGGGTCTATTTGCAAAGTTAGCCAAAATTTGTAGAAGGGTTTATTTACAAAATTTGGCTAAAATTGTGAGATATAGAGGAAGATGGTTTTCCTTCCTCGATCATGGCCAAATTCAAAGGTGTTCGTGGCTAAAATTTAACCTTGAACATGAGGGGTATTTTGGGTATTTCACCCAAAAGTTGAACATGAAGGCTTTAAATGCAATTTGAACCCATGGTTTGCATGCATAAAACTCATAAGTTTAATTAGACTTCAACTATAAAATCCTATTCTGTTAATAGGACTTTAGCTAAAGTTCGTAATTTTCCTTTTAATTTTCGGGTATTTGGATTTATGATTGTACCTGATCCGTTGATTTTCGTTGCAGGTTAAACATGTCTTCACACCGACCACGATTCCATAGGAGTCGCTCCTCTTCTTAGCATAGCAAGAGGGAGGCTCCCGTAGCATTCTCTTACGGGAGTGAGCTTTTATGTTTTATGTATCCTCGCTTGACCCCTTCGCGGGTATTCCGGGAAGAACCGATGTCCTCCTTCGCGGGGATTGAGATTTTGGGATGACTCATAGTTCTATCATGCCCTCGCATGACCACTTCACGGGTCACTCGGGAAGAACCAACGTCCTCCTTCGCGGCGATCGAGGCTTCAGGATGATTTGCTGTTCTATCATGCCCTCGTTTGGCCCCTTGTGGGTCACTTGGGAAGAACCGACGTCCTCCTTTGCGGGGATCGAGGTTTTAGGATGATTTGTGGTTCTATCATGCCCTCGTTTGACCCCTTCGCAGGTCATTCGGGAAGAACCGACATCCTCATTCGTGGGGATCGAGGTTTCAAAAAGACGTGTTTTGCTTGGCCAATTCACGTCTTCCGGCATATTGGGGCGATTTCATGTTGTATTACACTGCGTGGGTCGGGATTATCACGTTACTTACGTGATGATGCATACCATTTTTTCGGTGTAGGACACTCAAAATCGTCTCACCAATCACTCAATGAATGACTCTATCTCGCTAGTTTCTGAGATGAATTCAATCATTGTATAATTCATGAAAAATTTTCTGATTCCACGTTTGTTTTGCTACAGTTGAATTCCCCGTGGACAGCCTTCCTCCTCATACTACTAGCGGTTGCAGTGGAGAGAGTTTTGCTTCTGTTGTCGATAGGTAGGCCATTGATCCGACTCCTCAGTTTGATAAGAGTCGTTCCGAGGAGTTCTGTCGCTTGATACGAGATGGGGGCCGCCGTTCACTGCGCCAGTTGATTACCGATGCCACCTTTACTGAAGACTCTATTTCCACTCAAACTTTAGAGAAGCCTGGTTATTTATTTGGAGACCATGTCGAGGATCCGGCTAAGCTGATTCTTGATGATGAGCACTGGTTGAATAATGAAGGACTCCTTCTATACATCCCTTCTATTCCCCGTCAGCATTCTCTCACACATATGGAGACGCAGGCTGTGCGGCGATAGATGTCCTAGAATCTTACAGATGATCATGACTGAGTTCATTGTGGATTTATTTCCCATCATAAGACCCCAGGTTCTGATGGTTATAATTATATTCACGGCTTTCGACCATGGATTTTGGGCCTTGATACCGCGCCACCAGACGAGGTGTCAGCAGCCGCCCCAACTGTGAGGAATCGTTTTGCCAAGCATGGGAGGAAGTTACCTCCGACAGAGTTCAGATGCTTCAGTTAGGCCTATTCACCACCCAAAAGGTGGTGGACTCGTATGACCAGTTATGTCTTGGGACAATGAGAGAGTGATCTGAGAGGCAGTGGGTTGTATGCACACATACGAGCCACCATGTATGGATTTCCGGTCAGCAGTCGCCACTTCCTAGTGTTATTAGAGACATATATCCCTGACAGTAACACTTTCTTGACCTGCAGTGGAGAGTTGGGGTTAGCTCTGCACGAGATGCACAAAGTTTTTGGTCTTCTGATGGGGGACTATCTGTATCAGGAGTACTGTCCCTCGAACCTACAGTTAGAGTGGCTGAAGAAAGATTCTCCCGGTATGTATAACACATTTTGGGATCTTACCTGTCATTATTATACATCCTTAATCAAAGTGAGTCCTCTGGCGAAGAGGAAGAGGCAGATCAGTTTGAAACAGTTCGCTAATTATTTATTCTAGTATTTGGAGAGCAGTTCGGGCGAGACTGTTTATGAGTTGGCCCCTTTGACACCTTCTGCCATCAATGAGTTAATGGAGAGGTCCGAAGCTCGTTCCTTTACTATCGCTGGTGCTGAGGGAGCTTTCCCTGCGGGGACGAAGTTTCGGACATTTCTTTGTTACGCTCAGAAGTCCATTCTGCCCAGGACTCTGCTGGCGGGCTATCTCACCCTCTGGTTGAAGAAGTGTGTCGTTCCATATCAGTTTCTGACGCGTTGCCTATTGAGGTCCTTTTCCCCACCGTCCAGCTAGCTTACGGGAAGGAGCTTTCTCTGCTTCCGGTGATGGTTGCCGGCATTCATTGTGGGCTTGGGTATTTGGTCGATGGTCTTACACATGTGGGTTCTGAACCGTCAACCGAGCTTCTTTCTGTAAAGGTCGAGCTTCCGTATACATACCTGATGGCGTGGCTCGTTCTTCACCATCCTGATTTGATGTCGGCGTCTAGTACTGTTGATGCCTCCGTTCCTTTTATGCAGCTGTTAGAAAGGAGCAAGTGGATTGGGAAGACATTCACTAATGTCCAGCGAGAGCTTCAAGTTTGTAAGAGCTGGGAGTTCTTCAAGTGTTTCCCTCGCTTCTCGGGCCGCTATGACGACGTGTTGATTGATGAGGAGAAACCAAGGGCTGGTCTGACTTCTCTTGACGTTGGTTGCTTCCGTTGGTTGGTGAACATCCGCGTTGGATATCTCGTCCTTCGTGTAAAGTGTCGTTGCCATATAGAGCCTTATCTTCCGTGCTGCTTTGCTCACCAGTTCGGTTATAACCAACTATATGTTGGGAAGCCGAGCCGAGGCTTGAGGATCGAGGGGGGCCTTATTGACGGCGTCCGAGCATGGCTTTGGACTATGATGGGCTGTACTTGAGCCTATTTCGCTCTTCCTTCATCCAAGCGCAAACCATTCCTTACTTTCCTTAGCTGCAAGTGGCTCCTTTCTACCAACGAGTTTCTAGATGTGAAGAGCCTCTCAGATTTGGAGGCTGAGCACTTGGTTCAAACTACTATCAAGGCTGCTCGTAAGACTGAGCTTTTGAAGAAGCAGGGGAAGAAACCTGCCAAACCCTCCCGTTCGAGCAGAGACAAAATGGAGGATGATGAAGAGCTCCTTCCTATCGATGATGAGGATGAGACTTATAAGGAAGAATTTATAGACATGGATACCAATGGGGGAGAATCTGATACAGATTTGTCAGACTCTTTCTTTTCAAAATTAATGGATCTGGCATTTTCTCATTGGCATCAATGCCATACCCTTTCTAGATCTCAACCGGCTTTTCAAAAGCCAGAACAAAAGGTCTTATTTACTTATCCTAACAAGATGACTATTGTCACTCCAGGTAAGATTGTTGCCGAGCATGAGCCCCTTATTTTTGATTATGCGAGATCACGGCCCAACGCCGAGGCTCTGCCCAGGTTGAGATGTGTACTAATCCCACGCATGAGTGACCCGCTGGTCCTGTAAGGGTTTGTCCTCCAAAACGGAAGAAGACCGCCCATAAGTCGCATATTGGTCAGCGGGCTCGCGGAGTAGAGCCACAAGGTACTACTGATGGAGAAGAGGGTAATGCTCTACTATCTTCACTACTTTAAAATAATGCTCTTTTGGATTCCCTGAATCTAATCATGTTCCATGTTTCAGGAAGTCATAACGAAGGTGAACTTCCGCAAGACCCTGTATTCTCTGATCCTAGCCATTTGGATAGCCCGAGCTTCGTGCAACAAATGTGCGATGCCATTTGTGATGAGTCTATGGATGTTGAAGCAAACAGAGATGCTACGCAGGCTGATAGCGTTGAGCCAGGGATTCTATGCCCAGGTATATCTAACATCGGTAATACACTATTCGAGCAGTAGTTAAAGGAGTTAGGCAATTTGGAATTTGTTCCTCTTTAATCACTTCCATGCTTCATTCTCTTTTAGACAAATTGAAGAACGAGGGCGCGAATATTAGGGCAGAAGAGCCTTCTACCACTGCTGCAGGTAAATTTGAGTTCCTTTCTCTTCGGGGGGGGG
>BQKN01065383.1:685642-703527 GCA_022839385.1 Asparagus kiusianus
CCCCCCCCCCCGTTGTATATATCTAGTACTTAAACTCTTATGTAGGGATCGCGCTAGAGAGGCCGGTCGAGGATGAGACTTTTCATGATATGGGTCTTGGGGGATTCAGCGAACACATGTATGTCTCAGCACCGAGTTTCTCGGGATCCGACACAAGATTGCTAGTTGAGATGTTGGCAGAGCAGGCCACCAGAGAGGCTGCAGGACCATCCATCGAAGGTGGTTCATCTGCAGATATGCATCTAATTTCCGACATTATAATTATCTTCGTTTGTCGAGACCTCTATTTGACCGATAGGGAATTCTAATCGTAGGACCAGCCACCGGGACTGATATGGCTATGGTTTCCGGCATCCCTAGTTTAACTGAGGTTGATGGATCTGCAGGTATGCATATAATCCCCTTCATCGTCATTCTTTTCTTTTGCCAAAATCTCTATTAGACTAATAAAGAATTGTAATCACCAGCCGTCATGACTGATACGACTACGATTCCTAGCATCCCGAGTTTGCCTGACGGTGACGGATCTGTAGGTATGCATGTAATCCCCTTCATCGTCATTCTTTTCTTTTGTCCAAATCTCTATTTGACTAATAAAGAATTGTAATCGTAGGAACAGCCGTCATGCTGATATGACTATGATTCCTAGCATTCCTAGTTTGCCTGGCGGTGGTATATCTTCTCCAAACCCAACGAGGATTACAGAATTACCTAGAGGAGTTGGTATACCGTCGACGATCACACCTGTTAGCATTCCTGAGCATGCTGAGATTAGATTGACGGAGTTTGTCATAGGAACTCAAACCGAGGGGACCCCTGTTGGTACTAGTATGCTCATAATTCACTCTGAATTTCTCCACTATATTCTAGAGTTTCTTACCCTTCTGCGCCATTACTTGTAGGGTCTCCACTATCTCCGTATGAGCATGTCCTATCCCTTTTAGCCGATCATGATCCTAGTAGAGACATTTTTCGAGTGGATCTTGGTTATTTTGTCAACTTTTTTGATAGAATGATCGAGAAACTTCTTCATCAGGGATATTGCTTTGATCAGTTCAGGTGTTCTCCTGCTTGACACATGACGATGATTAGAGAGGAGGGATATCCTGAGCTAGCTGATTCTCTCACTGCCGACTTTATTGTTCTGGAGTGTGAATTCCGAGAGTTAGAGGAGCTGAAGGCTAGTGGGGCTTCTTCCTTCGTATCTTCTCAGTAGGAGCATAGACAGACACAGTGGCATGACCTCAGATCTTCTATTGGTAGCGAGCTTCAGTCGCATGAGAGTTCTATCACGCAGATGATGGCTATTCTTGTGAGGAAGGATACGGATAGAGCCGAGTTACTCAGTTCTTTAGACTCCAACCATGGGGAGGTAGCCAGGTTGAAGAAGGCCCTGAAGTACGCTGAGGGGTCTAGTGCTATCATTACAGATGAGCTGGCTGGTTTAGAGAGCTCTCGCGGACATATACTTAAGAGACTAGGATCTACGCAGGAGAGATTAATGAAGCTAAAAGTTGAAGCCACGGAGATCTTGAGCAGTTCTAAAGATTCTGTCCGAGCTGATCTACAGGCTGAGCTTGAGCAGGGTTATACAGACAGGCTCTCTAGGTTGGAACTTCCTTTTCTCGGTCGTTGATTGCGTTCGGGCCGATGAGCTTTATCATTATATGCTTTGACTTGATCTATTAGTAAAGACCCAGTATTTGATTTAGCATACTCATCTTGTATCATGATGTTTCTTTGTTGGTTGTGAACCCAATGGACACAATGCTTATAGGGTTTTTGACAAATCCTTAGCCATCAACAGATTTGATACGCATTTACCAATTACCATTTAAATTGGGCTAGCATGCAGATTGTATAAGTCTGTTCCGCATATAACGTTGTGCTAAAAGAATTAATTATTTTAGTGCTACGTTGTGGAATACGTAGACTTTGTCTTTATCATGGGAATAGACTACCCGGTAACACGTGTTAGGCACTGACTCATCCTTACTTAGGATTCAGGATAAAAGTCCCCAGACTTGTATTCTAGTGTCTTTCCATTCGGCGAAAGACTAAACCGGAAATGTGTGTTAGACGTAGACTTAGGATTTTTGGCAAATCCTCAGCCTTCAATGGATTTGATACACCTTTATCGATTACCGTTTGAATTGGGCTAGCATCAGGATTGTATAAATCTGTTCCACATATAACGTTGTGCTAAAAGAGTTAATTCTTTTAGTGCTACGATGTGGAATACGTAGACTTTGTCTTTATCACGGGAATAGACTACTCGGCAATGCGTATTAGGCGCTGACTCATCCTTACTTAGGCTTCAGGATAAAAGTCCCCAGACTTATATTCTGGTGTCTTTTCATTCGGGGAAAGACTAAACCGGCAGTATGTGCTAGATGTAGACTTATCTCTCTTTTGGGGTTTGAGATAAAATCCCCCGTGCATGAAGTGCGTGGATTTGAAGTTGAGAAATGTGTCTTTTCTAAAGGTAAAGACAAACCCAGAGCGGGAGAGGAAGAATTTTATATTCTATCTCCCAAAAATGAAGAGGAAGGATTTTATACCCTATCTCTAGTTGTGGGGGAAACACAAGGTGGGATCTCCCCCTTAAGAATCCGAAAAGGTAAAATTAAGAGTGAGATCTCCACTCCGAGAATCAAGAGGATTCAAGTAACCCTAACTTTTATAGGATTGGCTGCTTAAACTGAAAAGAGCTCTTCGTTTATCGAAGTGAGATCGGAGTTCGACCCTAACTTTTATAGGTTTGGCCGAATGGTTTTTGAGGCAATCCTAACTTTTATAGGTTTGATTGCTTAATTAAAAGTGGACCTCTCGTTCATGGAAAGAATCGAGAGGGGATTCTGGTTTTGGCCCTAACTTTTATATGTTTGACCAAGAAAGCAGAGGGAGTGGAATACAGATAGCAGTGAAAATGCCGATTTGTACTAGCCACTCGATGGAGGATTTCGATGTCAAGTGATCAGTACTTAACACTCAAAATTTGAAATTGCTAAAGATTGGTGGATAGGATTTCTGGTGGGCTTACTGTTAATTAATTTGATCGGTGAGGAATTTTTTGAGGAAAGATTGCTCTTGTCAAAATGGTTGAATCTCGTCTCAACAAAAGAATTCATGAGAGTTGGTGAATTTAATCTCGAAAATGAGATAGATTCCATCATTGAGGACATTCAGAATCCAAATAGGGATTTCTTGCTTATCCTTTTTGTAACTACCGGGTTATCCCTAAGAATACCCCCACATAGTATTCTTCCGGGAACTTCTCGTGACATGGGTTATCCCAAACGTACTAAGGGTAGTACTTTTTTAGGAATTTACCATTTATAGGCATCATCAGCCGAGCACCTTCCTTAGTAATAAGGTGATAAGCACCATTCGAGTAGACTGTCTCTGCTACGAATGGCCCCTCCCATTTGGGTTCAAATTTACCTTTCTTCTTAGAATTAAGGATCATGGGCTGTCGGACAGCTAAGACCAAGTCTCCTTCTTTGAAACTCCGTTGTCGAACTTTTTAATCAAAAGCTCGGGAAATTCTGGCTTGATAGAACTCAATGTGCTGCTGAGCTTCCAAGCGCTTCTTGTCAAGCATCTCGAGTTCTTCGAGATGTTTCTGATACTGTTCTTCAGTTGTTAACTCTGTTACGAGAGCGATCCGGAGAAGTTTGGATTTCTAACAGAAGAATGGCTTCACACCCTATACCAGAAAATATAGGGTCGATCCCGTCGGCGTGCGGACCGTGGTACGATAGGCCCATAAGGCGACGCTAAGCTTATCATCCCAATCTCGTTTATTAGTTTTCATGAGTTTTGATAAAAACTGTATGATAGTCTTGTTAAAGGCTTCTGCCAATCCATTCGTTGTGGGATTGCAAGCTGTCGCCGAGATGTCTTGAACTTTGAACTTCTCCCAAAATTTGATGAAGGCGTTACTGACAAACTGGAGCCCATTGTCATGCATGATTCATCTTGGGACACCATATCAGTAGATAATATGGTGCTTGATGAATGCAATCACGTTGCTCGTCTTTACTTCTTTGAGCGGAATGGCTTCAGCTCACTTGGAGAAGTAATCGGTAATTGCCAAAATGAATCTATCACCTTTGACTGACGGAGGATTTATAGGACCAACAACGTCCATTCTCCAAGTCTCAAAATGCTATAAGGTAGCCAAAGGATGCAGATGCTCCGGGGGTTGGTGCATATAATTTGCACGTACCTGACACGCATGACATTTTTGAGCGTATGCGACTACGTCTTTTATCATGGTGGGTCAGAAATATCCCATCCTGCTAATGCGGTCATAAAGTTTGGGGCCGGGTTGGTATGCACCACAAGCCCCTTCGTGTGTCTTCCTAAGGACTTCTTCCGCCTCTTTAGTGGATAAGCAACGTAATAGTAAACCATCATACCCCCGACGATATAGCATTCGACTCTCTGTGTTATAGTAGAATATCGGTGCTCTTCATCGGATTGGGTCCCTTTCCTTCACGTCTTCTGGTAAAATTTCATGCGAGACGTAATCGATGATAAGGAAACGCCAATCTCGGGGTTCGAACTCAACTTGAGTTGAATACACTTCTTTAATATCATCTTCTCTGTTGCCTACATCGTAGATTAGTACGAAGAGTTGGTGAGTTCTCACCATAACGAATTGTTCCGTTTCGGGAGGCTATGCCAGAGATACTGCTAATGCATCCGCGTAGGCGTTCTGTAAGCGTGAAATGTATTCAATAAAGAATCATTCGAATGATTCCGCCATCTCAACGAACATCCTATAGTATGGTATCAAATCCTGTTTTCTGACCTCATACTCCCCTTGAACCTATTTAACTACTAGTTGAGAGTCACCAAAAGCTTCAAGGTATTCGACCCCCAGCTCTTTAGCAAAGCTGAGTCCAATAAGTAGCGCGTTATACTCTGCTATGTTATTCGAGCACGCCTCGGTCAGCGAGTAAGCTCGAGGCATCACATGTTTTCCTAGGAAAACTAAGCCTACTCCAACTCTGGAAGAAATCTTAGAACATCCAGGAGCACTTGCTACATTAGTTGCTTGAGAAGCACCGTCGAAGTACAAACGCCACACCTGTTGATGGGAAGTTGTGTTGGCTTCGTGGGTTTCATATGGCAGGTCGTCGTACACCTTGGCAGCATCCGTAGTTGGGTTAGCTACCAGTAGACCGCAGATAGCTTGGCCTTTGACCGACTTTTGTTGCTTAAAGTGTAGGTCGTATTAGGGCAGAAGCAGGACCCATTTCGCTAGCCATCAGTTCATGAAAGTGGGCTGCGTTATGAATATTCGGAATAAGTTAACATTGGAAATAACGTAGATAGTCTGTTCGACCAAGTAGTGTCGCATCTTTTGAATAGCGAATACCAAGGAGAGACACTCCCTTTCAATCATTGGATATCGAGATTCGACGCCCATGAAGGTCCGGCTTAAGTAATATACGGCCTGTTCGTGACCGTTATCGTTGTTTTGTGCAAGTAATGCACTTAATGAGTGGCTCATCGCCTTGACATAAATCTAGAACAGTTTACACGATTTCGGTGCAATGAGCACAGGGAGGCTTGAGAGATATTCTTTAATATTCTCAAACACTTTTCTTTGTAAGCTTGGAGAATGGTTGACATTTCGCCGAAAGGTTCGAGATGAACCGATGGATATAAGCCAACCGTCCTTGTAATTCTCTGAGTTCGTTAAGGTTTTTTGGGGGTTGCAGCTCGTTAATTGCCTTCACTTTATCAGGGTCAATGTGAATACCCTTGGTGGTGACGACGAATCTAAGGAATTTGCCATTGGATATTTCGAGGAAAGATTTGGTAGGATTCATCTTCAATTGGTGAGTCTGCATCTGGTCAAACATCGTTGTCAAGTCTTTGATGTGATCATTCTTGTCACGACTCTTCACAACTAGATCGTCTATATAGCATTCGACAGTCTTCCAGAGATGCTCCTGGAAAATCTTTGACATGACTCTCTGATATGTGGCACCTGCGTTCTTTAAGCCGAATGGCATAACTGTGTAACAGAAAACACCAAGGGGTGTTCTAAACGTGGTATGCTTTTCATCATTTGGATGTATCTTTATCTGATTATAACCAGAAAATCCATCCATGAAGGACATTCTCTCAAATCCATAGGTATTGTCCATGATAACATCTGTGATGGGAAGAGAGAAATCGTCTTTCGGGCAGACGGTGTTGAGGTCTCTAAAGTCGATACAAATCCTGATTTTTCTATTCTTCTTAAGGACCGGGACAATATTGGCAAGCCATTCAGGATGTTGCTCCTCCCTGACGAAAGCCGAGTCGATAAACTTTTTAACTTCGGGCTCGATTGCCTCCATAATTTGTGGACAAAATCGTCTTTGTTGTTATTTGACAGGTTTGACATCCAGCTTAATATTAAGGCGATGCATTACCACATTTGGATGGAGTCCTGACATATCCTCGTAGTTCCAAGCAAAAACATCGATGTACTCCCTGATGAGGGTAATTAGCTCTTCTTTCTCATTTGGTGGGAGGCTATCGCTAATGAATATCGGTTTTGGATTATCCTTATTGCCCATATTCACCTGGATTACTTGGTCCTCGGTTGGGGGTTCCCTTTGTTCAAACCTATCACCGTACTGCAAATTCAGGTGATGAACCCAAGGGTCTTCCCAAGTCGGCATTTGGTCGTCTTCCTCTATTGTAGCAAGGTCGACCGTAGCCATATTTGACATTAGCCTTTTGAGCATTTCTCCAAGACTAGCATCAGAGTCCCAGGCTGAAGAGTCTGAAGAATATTCGTCTTTACCCTTATTAGCAATCTGATCAATGACCTACCAACAACACTCGTCGTCGGACGAGGAGACATAGCCTAAACCTCTTATGTGGCTATAATAGTTATCGAATTTCCCTTTCGGTACATAGGCCATACGAAGTGGAACTCGCGGACCTCGATCAAAACAAAGACCCTCTCTGAGTGCGAAGTCATATATGTATCTCTCCATGAGATTACATGCTTTTGTGTCATATCTAAATAAATAAAGGGGTAGTTTATCATTGATATGGGTGTATCTTCTCTTCAAAACTTAGCAATCCTCATGGGAGATTGAGGATAGATGATTCTCATGATAGCATGAGAATAGAGGTGTCAAGCAGTACAAGGGAACGCAGGTTGGAGCGAGGAACAAGGTAGAGAATCGAAGATTCGAAGAATCCAGATTTCAGCCTGTGAGTCGACTCATACATGTACATGAGTTGACTCATCAGGGTGAGTCGACTCATGACTGTCATGAGTCGACTCACGGAACCCAGCCGTTTTGCCAAAAGTTTCTGCTCGGTCGACTCATCAACTTACAAGTCGACTCATCAGTCATGAGTCGACTCATATACAATTTTGAGTCGACTCAAGAAATCAAGTCCTGTTAGTAAAAGTTTCTGACCAGTCAACTCATCAGTTATGAGTCGACTCATATGAGGTCATGAGTCGACTCATAAGAGGTCATGAGTCGACTCATAACTGTTCATGAGTCGACTCATCGGAGTTTTCCAGATTCGTTAAGGACTCTTTCACGCGTTTTCCTGTTTGAGTTGGGCTTGGTTATTTACCACTTTGCCACCCTCGTTTGTACACCTATATAATGGATTGTTTTAGGGTTTAAAACAACCAGAGAGAGTTGAATCAAGAGAGATTAACTTGTAATTAAGATTTGGAGAGCTTGTTCTTCAATTCTAGAGTGAGATTGTGAGAGATTGTAAATTGCATACTCATAATCTAGAGAAGGTATTTTTACTTCACCCAAACCTGAGTTATTCTTGTGTTCTTATTATTTTCTCCTCAACCCACTTTTGATAATTCCGCGATCAAAGGTGCTCGCACGGCAACTCGTATCAAGTTGGTATCAGAGCGATTAGATCCTACGAAGGGGGCATCCTGTGTATAGTCCTGACTCGATCGTAATACAAGAAGCTTGGCGAGATCCTTACTTCCTTGGAAGGAGCTCAAGATTTAAGGAAGGAGAATATGTCTGAAGTAGATAACTCAACAAGACTTGATGCCATGGAGAAGCAGATCGAGACGATCGGTTCGACGCTCAGTCAGCTCGTAGGTCTCATTAACAAAGGGGACAAAAGGGAGGAATCTTCTTCGAAGGGTAAGAAGAAACTCGTCGAGTCCGATGAAGAGAGAGAGAGGTCTGATTCAGATGGGGGAACTGAGATTGTTCGGACTATTGGACATCAATGGGGTAAAAATAATTACCAAAATTTAAAGTTAGATTTCAAGGTGGAGATTTCTGTCTACGATGGGAGTGTCAATGTGGAGAAGCTCAATGATTGGATTGAGCGTATAGAGATATACTTCACTCTCTACGGATATTCATCCAAGGAGAAGATCGTGTTCGCGACATTGAAGCTTTCCAGGCATGCGTTGACATGGTGGAAATCCTATTGCAAACAGGAGAAGAAGGCAGCGTCGTGGAACAAATTCAAGGAGCTACTTAGGAAGTAGTTCTATCCGGTGGGGTTTCTTGAGGAGCGTTGGTACAAGTGGTACGGCTTGCACCAAAGGTTCAATCAGACTATTCAAGAGTACACGACGGAGTTCCAGCAGCAGGCGATGGTTCTAAACATCTCAAAGAACGAGTACTCCATCTTCATGAAGTACATGGCGAGGCTGAATGATTACATCCGTAAGGAGATGAAGCTGTTCACGGTCGAGACGATTGCAGAAGCGAGCGTGAAAGAAATTGCCATTGAGGGCAAACAGAAGAAGGGCAACGAAATGAAGAGTGATTCCTGTTTTCGTCAAAAGTTGGTTTCGCTGTGGAATTCATTATATCTTCGGTCGATTACAATAAATTCGAAAGACATAGCCTTTTTATAATACCTCTTTTACACAACAAAAGGAAAATTACAACTTTTTAGAAACAAACGCAGGATCGTTGTTTGGATCGCTGCTTGTGTGGGATCTTTGCCTGTGCCGGGGGTGCGTTAGCCCGTGGACCACCGAATCACAGATTCTGATTGAATCGTGAAGGCTTTGGGGATTCTTCCTTCGTTTATCGAAGTAGGAATTTGAAGTGAATATCTTATCAAAGTAAGATGATCACTCTTCTTAAGATCAAGTCAAAGCTCGAATCTCAAGGAATTGCCAGAAGCTCAAGTACTTTGCTCTGTCTGCTCCAAAACTGCTCAGCCTTCGGATCCCCCTCAGAAAATGATCTCAGGGAGTTATTTATAGCCCCTGGACAAATAGTGCTTCCGAGACAGTGTTTGCTGTCTAGGCGGCCGAGACAGTAAAGACTGTCTCGGGTTCCGAGACAGTAAACACTGTCTCGGGTTCCGGGACAGTAAATACTGTCTCGAAAATCTTCAACTGCCCGACAGTTTTCTTGTAACTACCTTCTCACGTTTTAAAACTCCGTTGTTTTGGCAGTTATCAACGTGATTCTCGCCCACGACGTTTCCCACGTTCCTGAACAGTTGGTGGCCACGTGTCGGCGGTTATAAAATAGTTTCTGAACTTTTGAGAACTGTCTCGCATGCGAGACAGTAAACACTGTCTCGGATGACTGTCTCGCACGGCGAGACAGTAAAGACTGTCTCGCGTGTGAGATAGTCTATACTTGTGTCCTTTTTTTATTTTTAGATGACTTCCTTTTGAGCTGCGTTTGGATATCTTTCAGTATTTTTTGACGCCTACAAATACCCCCTCTTGCATGCGAGACAGTAAACACTGTCTCGCATGTGAGACAGTAAATACTGTCTCGGATGACTGTCTCGCACAGCGAGACAGTAAAGACTGTCTTGCGTGCGAGATAGTCTATACTTGTGTCCTTTTTTGATTTTTAGATGACTTCCTTTTGAGCTGCGTTTGGATATCTTTCAGTATTTTTTGACGCCTACAAATACCCCCTCCAAAGTGTTCCAGATTTATCCTTTTATAGAGGAGTCTGGGATACTTTGGATAAGATAGGTCTTACTTACGATCCTTTCAATATTTGGTTGAGTGGATTGTGTAGAAGGACCCGTAGATGACTTTAATTCTTGACCTCTTTATCTCTTAATCTATTCAGTGCTTTGTAGAATAGCTAAGATTTTTCTAATACTGCATTTATCGCTTAACCGTTGTCGAGATCTTGAATTAAAGCTGGAATTTGTACTTGTGAATTCAGCTTTTGTCATCAAATTGATACTGGATTGTTAATCACTATATCAGTCTTCATAAGAACACAGTTTATACTCATGTATTTTTTGGAGTTTTCGAGAAATAGTTAACCTCATATACTCGTTGGGAGGTATCCAGGTTATTCTTAAGAATATTCTAAGTGATATTCTCCAAAAACTTCCTGTTGAGGTTAGGGAAACAGTTTAGACTCGTATACCTATTAGAGTGTTCTGGTCTCTTTTTTGTTGGTAGAGGTGAACCCGATGATGGAGAGGAAGAATTTTATATTCTATCTTCTGGTCTCTTGTTTGTCGGTAGAGATGAACCCGATGTCGGAGAGAAAGAATTTTATATTCTATCTCCTGATGCAAAGGAAACTCGAAGTGGGATCTCCACTTAGAGAATCTGGATTGGTTTGAATAATCCTAACTGTCATAAGGTTTGATTATCCAATTCAAAAGTGGACCTTTCGTTCGCAAAATGAATCGAAAGGAGATTTAGTTGTGGTCCTAACTATAGTAAGGTTTGACCAAGTGGGAGTTTCGAGGTGATCCTAACTGTAGGAAGGTTTGATCGCTCGATTTGTGGACCTCTCGTTTATGGAAGGAATCGAGAGAAGATTTTGGCTTTGGTCCTAACTGTTTAAAGGTTTGACCAAATGGGAATTCGAGACGATCCTAACTGTTTAAAGGTTTGATCGTTCAATTTGTGGACCTCTCGTTCATGGAAGGAATCGAGAGGGGATTTTGGCTTTGGTCCTAACTGTAGGAAGGTTTGACCAAATGGGGTTTGATACGATCCTAACTGTTTAAAGGTTTGATCGTTCAATTTGTGGACCTCTCGTTCATAGAAGGAATCGAGAGAAGATTTTGGCTTTGGTCCTAACTGTTTAAATGTTTGACCAAATGGGGTTTGATACGATCCTAACTGTTTAAAGGTTTGATCGTTCAATTTGTGGACCTCTCGTTCATGGAAGGAATCGAGAGAAGATTTTGGCTTTGATCCTAACTGTTTAAAGGTTTGACCAAGCAAAAGGAGGGAGTTGAGGTACAAATAACAGTAGGAATGTAGATTTGTACAAATCACTCAGAAGATGTTTTTGGTAACCAGTGACGAAAGGAGATTTGCCAATTGTTATGGATTGAAATTTTGGGTTTTGTGTCAGAGCTCAACAATGGGAGTGTTAAAGGCTTGGATATAGCGGGGGTTCAAGTGGATTTAACCACAAAGTATTTTGGTGGACCCACCCTCATTTAATTTGATCGGTGAGGAATTTTATGGTGGAGGACTATGAATTATCAAGCGCTCCACAATTAGACCGTAGGAGTTTCGTGAGGAAAGACTGACCTAATGAGGTCATTGAATCTCATCTCAACGATAAAATGCTTGGAAAGTCACAGTGGGAGTTGGCAAAATTGATCCCGACGATTAAAACCAATTAAGCAGCAGATGAATGATTTCAGAGTTTTGTGAGGGAAGATCGACTTGATGAAGTCATTGAATCTCATCTTAATGAAAGAGTACTCTAAAAATCATAGTGAGAGGGTTTTAATCATTTTGGACATGATTAAATAGCCACAGCGGGAGGTTCTTAATCATCTTTTTGTCATGATTAAGGGTGGACTATTCAGGTGATTGGTTTTCATCTTGAACAATCGATTAGTTTCGGGTTATCCTTAAGAATACCATATATAGTATTCTCCAAAAACTTCCCGTTAAATATGTTACCCTGAATGTACTAGGGATAGTATTTTTTTCGGAACTTTTCGTTTGTGAGCATCGTTGCTGTTCTTGATATAGAATCAGGTCTTGGTTCCTGTCTTCGTATTCAGCCATGATAACCTCGTATCCACCCCCAGCTTTTAGGTGAACCTGAGTCTAATCACATTCGGAAGTATCCTCTTATATCGGTCGAAGGTTCGGGAAATAGTTTATACTCGTATACCTTTTGGAGTTACATGGAGAAGTAGTTTATACTCGTATACTCTTCGGAGTTAGGGGAAACAGTTTATACTCGTGTACCCAATGGAGTATTCATGCGTCCTCATTTGGCTTGTTTTGCCATTATGATGCTGGAGTCAATTAAAGCTTGGATTTTATTTTTTAGTCCGAAGAAAATCTTGGTGGGATGAAGAACCCTTCTGTGGTATGCACAGTAGTTTGGATCCGTAGTCCTTTTAGCGCCCTCCTGATCTTTAATAAGTGGCAGTTCGATTTTGTCATTGGCGATGAGGTATTTCAAGATGGCTGGAGCTTCATCATCTTCAAAAGAATACTCCTTTTGAAACTTCGGATCGAGAGTCGCATTCACCGCGGTTGTAGATATCGTCGGTTGATTTCTCTCAACTTTCTTTCTTTTAAGAAAGTGTTCAGCTTGTTCACCGCGTATTTTCAAATCTTTCCCAGTTTTGGATGGTACAACCCCCAGGGCTTCCAGGACATCGATAGGAGATTATTGTGGCATGTTTACAGGATGAACTCCTCTGTAACAGGATCTCTGCAATTCATTGTCTTGTTATGGAAGCGCTTGACAAAATTGTCGATTGACTCTCCGTCTTTTTGCTTCTCAACTAGAAGGGTTCCGATTGACACTTCGGTGTCATCATCGAAGAAATTACTGAGGAACAAACTTTCTATGTCATTCCAGCAATTGATGCTCCCTGGTTTGAGACGTCGATACCAATCGAAGGCGGGACCACGAAGGGTGCCAACGAATGACCGGACCATTAAAGCCTCGTTTCCAGATATCATGCCCAAATGAGACTTGAAATAAATCAAGTGCTAAATAGGTGAGCTTTTTTCGTCGAACGGTGTGAAGTTAATCAGATGGAATTTTGTCGGGTAAGGAATTGAATCCCATTCTTTTGGATAGGGACACGGAATACCCGTCTTCTTTACGTCCTGAGCGGACATCAAAGCATTGACTTTGTTTTCAAGGTCTTGCATTTTCTTATCCTCATCTTCATCTCCCTTTGAGTGATATTAAGGAGAAATAATTGGGTCACCCCCAGTATTATTAAGGGGTGTGATTGAACTACCCGCAATATCGTTGTTGGGAGGATCCGTTGAACCACCCCCAGTGTTATCGTTATTAGGAGGTGTGTCAGCAAAGATGACTTCATCCATTTCTGGATCACTGTCATCTGCAATATTTTGAGTGCGGCAGCTGGATTCAATTCGCTGACTGGACTCAGGAAATTGAAGCCGTTGAGCTAGTAATTTTCTCATTTGTTGAATAGCCAACTCCATCTCCATCTTCATCTCAGCTCTAATTTCTTCACGTTGTTTGGATAGAGCTTCTTAAAGTATTTGAGCGAACTGATCAGAGGTGATTGTGAGTACTTCTCTAGTTTTCCATGTGCTAGATATTGTATCATCTAAAGCGATCGCAGAACAAGTGTCCGAGAACTCATCCTCTGATGACATTCCTTCATGCATTCTCTTATAGTCCCTAAGTCTGATGGCTCCTAACTGGAGTCGAGACATCCGTTGAGCAATTCTTGAATTGACTTTTCCTCCTGGGGAAAAGTCGGGATTCGATTCATTTGAATGCCACTTAGATTTTCCTTTATCAGCCATGTTGATGGTGACTTCAGGGAATTTATTCTCTTGAACAGCTGATCTTCTCTTGCGGAAATGTCTCGGCTTGGACTTCGACATTTCAGTGAAAAGTTTCGGGAGCATTGAGACTCTTTGCGGGATGGCTTCTCGTTTGGAGTAATCATCTTCCGACAATACTGCTCTAATGAGTCGCACACAGGAACAATGAGAGCTCATTTTTTGAACAATTCTCTTTCGAAATTTATTCACACCTACAACTTGATAGTACGATTCATTGGTATGATTGCCGAAAAATCCTATCGTCTTTTGGTATGACCTCCCAGGTATAACGATATCTTTTGGCGAATACGTCTTCTTCTGGGGGTGTAAGCCTTGTTGGCATTCTCAGGGTAACTTATTGTTGCCTTTGAGTGATCCAATGTTATGTCAACAGTCACACGTTTAGAACCACCCCCTTGTGGGTGTGGAGTCTTAACGGGCTCTGAATGCTGATTTTGTACAACTCCAGACTTTGGAATCCAAACTTTGCAGAGTTTTGGTGGTTCTTTAGCCACCGTTTCTTTCTTCCTTTCTCGTCTTTGTTGTGAGAGAGCACGGGCATGAGCAGCGTTTGCATGACGCTTTTGTATACGTCCTTTGAGGGTCGAACGTGCCTTTTTGACGAGAGTCCATTCTTCCGTCGTTAGTTTATCAGAGATATGAGTGATTAGTCGTTGAGACAACTGAACCACTCGATACCTCCTCGACTCTAGGTCCGTGTGATAACGAACCCCGTCGGTTTGTTCCAAAACCTTAGCCATTTGGCGAGCGTGGCGCTGACATTGTCTCTGACGAGCCCTCTTCGTTAGTGCCGGCGAGCTTTGATTCAATGACTCTTTAATTGGAGAAGAGTCATTATGAGCAGAGAGGTTGCGAGTAGAGTCCTCAGCAACAATCAGGCGAGAGTTTTCATCCGTAGCATTCGACGGCATTGAAAACTTGAAAACCTTCTTAGAAGACGAAATCTTCCTGTATTTGCGAGGCGAGGAAGATTTTGCAGATGAGGATGACAAATACTCCTCAAACTTCGCTTGGTCAAATTCGTACTCGACCGTGGATTCAATCGGTATCTTGATCGGCTGCGACACGACGGTCTCGGTAGCGAGACCGTTGGCTCCCACTGTGGTCACCAGTTTGTTTTCGTTAAAATTTGGTTTCGCTATGGAATTTATTATATCTTCGGTCGATTATAATAAATTCGAAAGAAATAGCCTTTTTATAAGACCTCTTTTACATAACAAAAGGAAAATTATAACTTTTTAGAAACAAACGCAGGATCGTTGTTTGGATCGCTGCTTGCGTGGGATCTTTGCCTGTGCCGGGGGTGCGTTAGCCCGTGGACCACCGAATCACAGATTCTGATTGAATCGTGAAGGCTTTGGGAATTCTTCCTTCGTTTATCGAAGTAGGAATTTGAAGTGAATATCTTATCAAAGTAAGACGATCACTCTTCTTAAGATCAAGTCAAAGCTCGAATCTCAAAGAATTTCCAGAAGCTCAAGTACTCTGCTCTGTCTGCTCCAAAAATGCTCAGCCTTTGGATCCCCCTCAGAAAATGATCTCAGGGAGTTATTTATAGCCCCTGGACAAATAGTGCTTCCGAGACAGTGTTTGTTGTCTAGGCGGCCGAGACAGTAAAGACTGTCTCGGGTTCCGAGACAGTAAACACTATCTCGGGTTCCGGGACAGTAAATACTGTCTCGAAAATCTTCAACTGCCCGACAGTTTTCTTGTAACTACCTTCCCACATTTTAAAACTCCGTTATTTTGGTAGTTATCAACGTGATTCTCGCCCACGACATTTCTCACGTTCCTAAACAGTTGGTGGCCACGTGTCGGCGGTTATAAAACAGTTTCTGAACTTTTGAGAACTGTCTCGCGTGCGAGACAGTAAACACCGTCTCGCATGCGAGACAGTAAAGACTATCTCGCATGGCGAGACAGTAAAGACTGTCTCGCGTGCGAGATAGTCTATACTTGTGTCCTTTTTTGATTTTTAGATGACTTCCTTTTGAGCTGCGTTTGGATATCTTTCAGCATTTTTTGACGCCTACAATTCCAAACAATCGGGAGGCAAGTCTAGTGGCTCCCAACATAAGGAAGAGAAGAAGAAGGGTGATTCGGGGAAGGCAGGATTGACATGCAACTACTACAAGCAGACAGGGCACGTGGCTGATCGTTGCTAGGATAAGTACCCTCATCTGAAGCCGAAAGGGTTGAAGAAGAAGGAGGAGAAAAAGGCGTATGTGATAGCACAGGGCTCGAAAGAAGTTCCCGAGATGACAGAGCCTAACAGCAGCTTCTACCTTATGGCGAGGAAACTGGCCACTAAAGAAGACGACGACCCGAGGGAGCAGCTCTTTGTTCTGAAGTTGCAGGTCAAGACTAGCTTGGTGGATACTGTTGTAGATACAGGGAGTTAGAAGAACCTGATATCTGAAGTGTTAGTACAGAAGCTAGGATTGAAGACGGTGAGGCATCTGAAGCCCTATCCATTAGGGTGGATTCAGAAGGAAGCGGGATTGAGTGTGGTGAACCAGTGTACGTTCAGATTTGCACTCCATGAGTCGTATATTGACGAGGTCACATGCGACATGGTTCCGTTGGATGTTTGCCAAGTTATTTTGGACAATCCTTACTTGTGAGATAGACACGCGGTATATGATCAGCGGGCCCAAAAGTATACGTTCACCAAAGATGGCGCGCAATTTATTTTTTGTTCGGCATCTCTTCCGCAAGAGACGAGTTTGGTGACGGTGACTCAGGCTAGGAGGTTGGTGAATGCGGGCAGGAAGTTCGTTTTATTGTTCATTCGGCTTTATGAAGAGCAGCTGAGTAGGATATGCTTGTCCACCTTGAGCAAGCTTCAGGAGGGAGATCTTGACAGTTTAAAGGCCAAGTATGCGGACTTGTTTTCAAAAATCACGGGACTATCACGACGACGAGGTGTAGAGCATGAGATTATATTGATCGGCGAGAGTTCCTTGCCAAACATAGGCCTATACCGCACATCAGTACAGGAGTCTGAAGAGATCAAGAAACAATTTCAGGAGCTCTTGGAAACGGGAGTGATAGTGCCGAGTTGTTCACCTTGCGGGTCGCCGGTGTTATTGGTGCCCAAAAAGAATGGAGGCTGGCGCATGTGCGTGGATTACCGGGCACTCAACAAGATAACGATCAAGAATCGTTACCCACTACCTCGGATCAATAATCTTATGGACCAGTTGGAGGGAGCGAGGTTCTTCACGAAGTTGGTGTTAGCCTTCTTGTTTTGATGATGTTTAACAAACAATTTACTTCTAATGTTGTTTGTCTAGTGTTTGTGTTTTCGTATTTATTCTAGGCAAACAACAAGTTGGAGGTTGAATGGATTGCGCTTCAACGATCATATCCAAAGGAGGTTGGTGGAATGTCGGGTTGAAGCCTTGCAATTCAAAGTTAAAGATCAAGTTCAAGCTTCATCCGCATGTGTACCAAGTTGAGCTACAATGAAGATCAAGATCAAGCTTGGGTAATCTAGTTTAGATTTTATATTATGTGTGTTAATTAACTTAATCTCAATATCATATACACATACGTATTTGGTTTCTATGTATATATATAGTTATATATATAAATGCATGTTTTTGGGTTTTCATGCTTTGGACACACTTGCAAAATACATGAGTTTTCACAAATGAAAATTTAATTTGAGAAATTATTTTTCTAACATGTTTGTTTTCATGTTTATAAACATTTCATAAAGTTTCATCAAGTTTGGAATTGATTTGTAATGTTTAATGGAATTTACAAAATCATGTTTTTGTTCTTGCACATGTTCGTGCATGTTTTACAAAACAGATAAGTTTTCATAAATGGGAAGTGGTATTCAAGAAATTCTTTCTTTTACATGTTTATTTACATGTTTAGAAACTTCCCTCAAAATTTTACTATTTTTGGAGTTGATTTACTGTGCCCAATTGATTTTATAAAATCAGATACGCAAATTTCCAGAATGCTGGAATTTGGGGTATTTTGGTCTTTTCAGCCTATAACGGCTAGTAACGGCTAGTTTTTGATATTTTTGATTTTTGGGGGTTTGTGGCTGGTTTAAGAGGCTATAAAAAGCCCTCAA
>BQKN01065383.1:718527-729992 GCA_022839385.1 Asparagus kiusianus
GTGTGTGTGTGATATTGAGCTTGAAGTATTAACACACATAATATAAGCCCTAAACTAATTTACCCAAGCTTGATTGGTCTTCAATATACTTGACTTGGTAATCTCGCGGATGAAGCTTGAACTTGATCTTTAACTTTGAATTGCAAGGCTTCACTCTACTATTCCGCTAACCTCCATTGAATATGATCGTTGAGGCTCTATTCCATCCATCCTCCAACATGTTATTTGTCTATAATAAATAAGAAAACACAAATACTAGACAAACAACATTAGTAATAAATTATTTATTAAACATCATCAAAACAAGAAGGCCAACATGATGATGTGACTGAGTATGTTGGAGGGTGTAAGTTATGCTGTATTTCGAAGCCTTCTAACAGGAAGAGGGGATTGTACCTACCACTACATGTTCCATCTAGGCTGTAGGAGAGCATATCTATGGATTTTCTAGGCGGGTTGCCGACTACCAAGCGCGGGCACGACTATTTGTACGTTGTGGTAGACCGGTTCAGTAAGATGGTGTTTTTGATTCCTTGTAAGAAGACCATGACTGGAGCGGGTGCAGCATAGTTGTTCTTCGAGCATGTGTAGAAGCATTTTGGGTTGCCGAGTTTGATTATTTCTGATCGGGACAGTCAATTTCTCGGGTATTTTTAGGATTCTTTGTGGAGTCTGATGGACACTAGATTGATGAAGAGCATGGCCTTTCATCCACAAACAGACGGGCAAACGGAGGTAGTCAACCGGACTATGGTGCATATGTTGCGGGGTATAATTCCAGGCACCCCAAGACTTGGGATGAGAGCTTACCTTATTTACAGTTTGCTTTTAATTGGGCGATTCATGGATCTTCGGGAAAGTCACCGTTTGAGACTTGTTATGGATTCTTACCGCCGAGTCCCTTTGATCTCGTGTTTTTGAGTGAAGCTACGATGGACGGCAAGGAGGGGAATGAAAGACAACGTGCTCAGTGATTTCTGGAGAAGATTGCGCATATTCATGCCATGGTTGAAGCATGATCAACATCGAGTTCCTTGTAACTTTGGCGTGGGCGATATGGTGTGGCTGAAATTGAGTAAGGAGAGGCTAAAGGAAGAAGGGAAGAAGTTGAAACTGATACGTTATGATCCATTTCGGATTCTCGATCAGATTGGTGACAACGCTTTCAAGCTGGATTTACCACCTTACTTAGGCATGTATTCAGTGATCAATGTCGAGTACTTGAAGTTGTTTGAACCTCCATTGCTAGATGATGAAGGTGATGACAAGGTGATCTTGCCGCATGTTGATGACTTGTGGTTTGATAGAGAGGAGCCACTGAAGGAAGCTTCTTGTAGTGCTTCCCTTATGTCCTTTGAAAGACGTAGTAGCTCATATAGAGTTATTCTAGTCGGTATATTGGCTAACTGTGCCATAATATCGAAGTGTTGTGGAGTGTTCGAGCTCCCCGGTTTGTCTCTCCTAATCGGTTGATTGAATCGAGACTGCATCGGGTTCTGGCCCTCTTAGTATAACGGCTCTTTCTCCTGTAGCTTTTGCTGAGTCTTTTCAACTGGTGCTGGGGGAGTCGTGACCACCCCCATTTCTACTAATGTCTTGGAGGGAATTGTTTTAGTTACCCCCTGTTTAGCCAATTGATCAGAAGCACTCGGATACTTGAAATGGTACTTATTTCCACTCCTGGTAGCAAAGACCTCTTGCTCATCTTCGGAGAGTGGGAAAGTAGGAATTCCTTCATCAATTTCTTCTGGAATAGCTGCAACTCTATAACAGGACTTTCCTTTTCCCTTTGATTTCTTCTTAGATGATGACCCAGCCCATTGTTCATCTTCGATCAGATCAGGATGGACCCAGAGAATCTCGCCATTTGGGGCTATGTGTAGCACAAGTCCTTTCTGACGTTGTTTGTGAGGATCGTCGTTGACGGTCTTCACCACTACATTTATCACGGGCTCAGGCTAGAACCAGTTCAAAGGAATAGATCCGAAGCTAATTGATACGGCATTCGCACCCTCCTTCTTCTCCTTGGCCGATTTCACCGTAAGGACTCCAACATCGATCAACACTTGGATCTTATCCTTGAGGGCGTAGCATGATTTGGTAGGATGATGCACCGCTCTGTGGAATGCATAGTATTTCGGGTCGTTAAACTTCTTAGCGTCTTCCTGATCCTGGATTGGAGGTAACTTGATTTTGTTATTCTCCACAAGGTGTTTGAAGAGACCAGGAACTTCGTCCTCCCTGAAAGAATAAACTTTCAAAAATTTTGGTTCGGTAGTCTTTGGCTTTTGTGACCTCTGTTACCATTATGATTGTTGAGGCCCCTTTTGTGGTTGCTGTTGCTGTTGTGGTTGTAATTCGAACGTCTGGTTCGCATCCACCGCATTTGCTTAGGCTTTCCCTTTACCTCGAGGAGCAAAATTCTGCTTAGGGGTATTAGCCATTGTTTGACCTCTTTCAGCCTTCTTCCTTTTGAGAAAACGTTCGGCTCATTCTCCTCACACTTTCAAGTCCTTCTAAGTCTTGGACGACACCATTCCTATAACTTCAAGGATATCTAGTGAAAGGCTGTTGTGACAAGTCTCGAGGATAAAATATTCACTGACTGAATCTCAACAATTCATCGCCTTGTTCCGGAATCTTTTAACGAAGTTCTCCACCAACTCTTCATTCTTCTATTTCTCATCGAACAACGTTCTGATTGAAACTTTGGTATCGTCATCGAAGAAATTCGTAAGAAACATGTCTTCCATGTCGTCCCAACTATTGATACTCCCTGGCTTGAGGCGACGATACCAATCGAAGGCTGCTCCACAAAGAGTACCCACGAATGACTATACCATTAAAGGTTCATTGCCGGATATTATCCCCAAATAGGACTTGAAATATATCAAATGCTGGGTAGGGGAACCCTTCCCGTCGAATGGCGTAAAGTTAATCAGATTAAACTTTGCTGGGTATGGGATTGACTCCCATTCCCTCGGGTATGGACACGGAATTCCAGACTTCTTCGCCTCCTGAGCACTCATCAACGCATTGATTTTGCTCTTCAAGTCCCTCGTCTTCTTATCCTCACTCATATCTTTCTTCGAGCGATTACGGGGAGAAGTGACGTGTTCTTCCTTTGTATTATTGTCATCTGAGGATCCACCCCCATCATTGTTATCAACGGGAGGGGTTTCCATATTGGCGTTCTCGTGCACTTCTCGATCACTGTCAACCTGATTAGGATTATTACGACGGCTGGACTCTCCCTGCTGATTTGTCAGCGCCGCAATTTGTTGGTTGTGCATATCTCTCATTTCCTGCATAGCTATCTCCATTTCAAATTTAAAATTCTCCTTCTGCTTGGTTAAAGCCTCCTCGAGAATTTTAGCCATTTGTTCGGCATTAATCAAGAATAATTCATAAGATTGTCCTGCACTAGACGTTGTATCATCAGAAGCTAACGCCGAGCAAGCATCTGAGGTTTCATCGTCCGAGGATCGTGACCTTCTGGGTCTAGGTCTAACAGTTCCAGATCACAGCCAAGTCATGCGTTGAGATACTTCTACAAAAGGTTCAAGACTGAAGCGTTGCACGGATTTGCCTTTGTCGACCATGTTGATTGTAACTCGCGAGAGCTCGTTACTTGTACCGGTTGACCTTCTTCTGCGAAAACGCCTCGGTTTAGCCTCGGATGTTCCGGTGGAGATTCTTTCGAACACCGAAACCCTTTATGGGGCCTTAGGGCAGCTGCATTCTGTCAACACCATCTTGATTATCTTAGCACACGGATAGTGCGAGTCCGTATCTCGGGTATTTCTTTTTCTGGATTTATTCGCACCCCCAGCCCGATAGTACAACTTATCGGTCTGATGACCAGAGCAACCCATCGTGTGTTGGCACGAATTCCCAGGTATAGAGGCTCTCCCTTTGTTGTTATTAGGGGGATTAGTATGACTCCCTGCTTGAATTGTTGTTTGAGAACCTTTCAACGGCTCCAATCCCTCCTTCACAGGTGCTTTACCTTGATCTTCGAGGAGAGGACCAATGCGGTCTTTCAGAGAAACTCTAAATTTAGTGAGATCCACGCTACCGTATGGCTCCATCGGAAGTACGGGGACAGGAGAAACGAGATCTGAAGTCGACAAAGACCGAATGGTAACTTCGTCCACTTTTGCCTTAGGCGCTGACTTTGCCTTCAATGCCCACACCCGTTTGTGCTTGGATGACTTTTTAACCGCCTCTTCCTTCTACATTTCTTTTTCTATTTGCAAGAGGACTCGGGCGTGCGCGAGTAATGCTCGACGCTTCTGGATTCGCTCCTCAAGGGTAGAGCGGGTCCTTTTGACGCGGACCCTTTCATTCTTCTCTGTTTTGGAGGAGGGGTTGTTTGCTCGCCGTTGTTATTCTCGACACTGCCTAGATTTTAGATCTACATCATAGCGGATCCCGTCCATTGGCTCTAAAGCCTTGGCCAGTTGACGCACAAAGCGTTGGTATCGTCTTTGGCACGCTCTCTTTGATAGAGTTGGCACGTCTTCACCATCTAAGCTTTTGCTAGAGGGGAGGCCCAGATCTACAGCTTGGACCTCGTTGGACGTTAGAGGGGCGTCGCGAGATGTAAGTGCGGTGGTGACGAGCGGATCTTGGATCTTTGAGTCTGAAGTTTAGCGAACGTTCCTGGAAGAGGAGGCCTTCCTGCTCCTGCAGGGAGAGGCGCATCTGGAAGAGTAGGAAGAGAGATACTCTTCAAACTTCTGTTGGTCAAATTCATATTCGACCTCTTCGTTCACCGGGATCTTGATTGTCGGTTGCGTCACGACAGCCTCTGTAGAGAGGCTGTTGGCTCCTACTGTGGTCGCCAGTTTGTTTCCTTCGAAAGTCGCCTTTGTGATTGATTTTATTATAACTTTGGTCGTTTACAATGAATTCAAATAAAAAAATACTACTCTTTTGAAAATAAACACAAGATTCGTTTATCGGCTCTTGCTTGCGTGGGTTCTTGGCCGATGGCGGGGACGTCAATATCTGTAGACCACCCAACGATCAGATCAGGTCCAAAGCTTCATCGATTAGTGAAGGAATCAAGAAGCCGAAGCAATTATCTCGGCAATAACGAGATAATTACTCTTCTTAAGATTACCGCAACGGAGTAATCTCAAGGGAAGAATACGGGAACTGCAGATCTAACGAACTCTTCTATCCCGCGCCGAAGAACTCGATTGATCTCCTCCTCTCTTCTGAAATTTGTGCTCCTTCAGTCTTCAGTTCGGCAGGGCTTCACCAATGCTCGAGAATTCCAGATCTGAAAAATAAAGGCCTTGGGGCGGTATTTATAAGCTTCAGGACCTATGTTTTCAGATAAGAATGGCCGATTCCCTCATATCCTTAATTGTAATCACTTAACCATGTTCATGGATAATATTTTACCAGTTAGAGTAAATCCAGGCGGTTAACGATCAAAAACCGTCAAAAACAGCCAAAATAAGCTTTTTCGGGTTGCAAAAACCCGCGGGTGTCTCGGCGTGGCCGAGACACATGTGAGTGTCTCGGCTTGACCGAGACACTTGTGAGTGTCTTGGCCAAGCTAAGACACCATGGGGTGTCTTGGTTTGGCTCAGGGCTTGGTTTCGCGCACTCCGTCCATTTTCGTCGTATTTTCATCATCCGAACTCGGAATTATGCTATCTAGAATGCGTCAGAAAGCCGACAAGGAGATCTACAAGTGTGGAGTAAATAGGACACGAGGAGTCCTTCGTCTTTCTTAAGTAACGTGCAGCTCCCGGTTAATTCGTGTTTCAGTTATTCCAAAATTTTGTTGCTTCGCATGGTCCGTCGACTCACTTCATGTGTTTGTCATCGTCAAATGAGCTTCTGTGACTCAAATAGAGACATTCATCGTCTCCTCTCCGTATCGAGACATGTGTAGGGACCTATAGGTAATTTTTAATGCCTACACTTAAGTTTGCACACACAATTCAATTGTGAATTTTCATGAAAATAGGTGTTTTTATGCAAATTACATTCAAATATGTTTTGGACTATATCAACCATGTTAACATCATTTGTTAAGTCCATAAAAAGGTTACACAAGCTTTCAAAACCTGATTTGATCTTAAATATCAAAAACTAACATGTTTGAAAACTATGTATTTTAGCATTGTTGAATTTTCCTGTGTTTTCACCAATGGTAAAAGCTATTTAAAAAAATTCTTTTTCCAACATGTTCATATTCATGTTTATAAATGTTTCCCAAAGTTTCATATTTTTTGGATTTTATATGTTATTTTTAACAGAGCCTTAAAATTCAACTTAAAAATTAGTTCAAGCTGAAAACCTATTATCAGTCGACTGATCAATCGATTGATGACATCAGTCGACTGATAAGTTGACTAAAGAAAGTGGTTGGAATATTCATTTTTCTCTTTGTTGTGTTTCCGTCGACTGACCAGTCGACTGACTCTGTCAGTCGACTAAAAATATTTCTCAGTTGACTGATAAGCTCGTTTTTGAATACAACGTTCAGCTTATCAGTCGACTGATGCTTCCCGTCAATCGACTGACAGACTGTCCAACGCCTAGTTTTGTACAGAATCTGTTTCTTGGTTTTTGGAAGATTTTTGTTGATTTGCTTGGGTTTTTGTCTGTTGTTTTCTCTTCCTATATAAACCCCTAACTTCCCATCAGCAAAAAATATCTTTGGAAGTGAGTTTTAACAATAGTTTAAAAAAGGTTCTAAAGTTTATTCAAGTGATTAAGTTTGTGTTTACAAGAGGTGGCTTGATCCTTCAATTGGGGAATTCATCCTCAATCATCTCCAACCTCTATTGTGTTTAATAGAGAAGTTTCTCAAACTCTATTCTCTAGCCATTTGTTTTTTATTTTCATATATCATTATTGCTAGTTTGTTATTTGAGTTGGATTTCCTTTATACTCATTTTATCTCACACACACCCTAATTGAGCTTATAGGATTGCATACATCATATTGGGTTGTGGGATTATGATTTGTGAGATTGAGCCTACATTGAGTTCTCATTCATGTTAGAGAATATTTTATTGTAATTAAGCCTTTTGTGAGTTGTATATTGTACTACACTTGAACACCGAGAGAAGTGGTTGGTGAGAGACGGGGTCAGTTCCGAGAGGAGTGACGTCAGTAGTAAAGCCTAGAGGTAGGTGACACGGGCTAGGCTAACACTTAAGAAGGTGTGAAGTGTATTTCTAGTGTGTAAGTTGTGAAGTTTTCGGTGAACTAGAAAACCGTATTATGAGGTGTAAACGTTATTTGGGTAAGCGTAGAAAACTCAGTTGTGTTAGTAGAGATCTCCTCGAGATGAGGAGCATAGACGTAGGTCGTGGGGACTGAACTCCGTTATCATATTGTTTGTTTGCGTTTGTCTTTTTGCACACTATCTTCTAGTTTACTTTTGTTTATATTGCATATTCTTGATTATAACATATTATATATTTATCTTGCAAGAATAATTTGTTAATTAGTTTTAATTGGTATAGAATCGGATTAGATTACCATAAGATCCTAATCACTCCCCCTTTAGGGTCTAACAATTGGTATCAGAGCTTGATGCTCTTTGATCTAAGGTCTAATCACCTTGAGTTAAAGATCCAAGTTTTCTTTTTGTACTAATCTAGTTTTAAGATTCATTATTGTAAAACCCCAAAAATTTGAATATTATGTGATAAATAATAATAAATATGTTATATATTTATAAATAACATACTATAATGTTTGAGTATGCTAGAAATTGGTTTAAGATCAATTCAATGTATATATGTATATATATAAGAGCAAATGCACAATTCACGCTCGATGTATAAATCTGAAAATTTATGATCAGCGGAGAGATTTTATATTTTTCTCACATATGTAGTTGTAATTTGGAAAAACTTAAAAGACCAAAGTTGTAGGTCTTTTCAACAGCTTTCCAATAGCTTTCCAACAAATCTTTAATCACCTTATTCTGAGATCGGATGAGAAAGTTATGGCCAAAATACCGAAGGTCATTTTCCTAGTCAGATTAGGCTTCCTGGTTCGGGTCAAACTGGTTTATTTTGAGTTTGCATATATATAAACATGTGTTTTCATGAAAATTAACATCCTTACATCAGAGTTTCAAACCCTAGAAGCCCCTCTTCCTCTCTCTGAATCCCTAGCCCTAAAGTTGAGAATTTTGAGAGCTTTGTGAAGCAAATATCGACACGAGGGCGAGATCATCAACGTGTAGCAAGGGAAAAACGGCTTGGTTGCACTTCTTTTTGGTTGCTGGTTATTTCAGAGGCTTAGAACGACATCTAAGGCAATATTATCTTCATCCAAACCCTTCCCCATAGTTAAATAACTAGTTAGATGTTTAATATGATGTTGAATATGTGTTTTCATGCTTGAATCTTAACATGATGTGATAAAAGTTAAATTTTTGATGTTAAAACATAAACCAATGCTAGATTAGTAATTTTTTTCTTGTTGTTTATGATAGTATCATGATCATTAGGATTTTTTATAATTTCATTTATATATGAGAAATTTAAGAGATGTACTAAATAAATATTTTCTGCAGAAAAATGCAACGGCTGTATCATGTTTAACTAAGATTTCGAAATAGAAAATAAACTCCAAATTTATCCAAACGAGTGCCAAATGAAAGATATATGTATCTAGTTTTTAAAAAAGAAGACTAATCTTAAAAATCATTTGTATAGAGAAAGATATGATCTTTTTACTAACAACATGTCCTGCAGAAAACGGATGCACATATATAATGTTTAACTAGAGATTTGGGATAACAAATGAACTCCAAACTGAACCAAACTTATGTCATTTGAAAGATGTGTGAATCTAGTTTTTAAAAAAGAAAACCATTTGTAAAAATAGTTTTCCTAGAGAAAGATATGCTTGTTTTGCTAACAGATATCATGACTGTTTTTCCTGCTCGTTTTGTGGAGCTGTGTTGCGCCGTTTTAAGGTGCGTTCGCGGAGTTTTGAGCCGCTTGATGTAATACGTATAGTCATGAATATGTTATGTTATACATTTAAGAATCCTAATGGGATTATGATAAATTTTGATTTGATCATATTTGAATTAGATATAGTTCATATACATGTTGGATGTCGTTGATGAGCACAGCTCAGTACTTTATGGGATAGTGTGTTGACATACCAGATATACACGGTTTATACATGAGGTGAATGTTGTTGATGAGTATAGCTTAGTACTATATGGGATAGTGTGTCGACATACCAGAGATACAAAGATTTATATGAGGTGGATATCGTTGATGAGCTCAGTTCAGTACTACATGAGGTAGTGCGTCGATATTCCACATGTACAGGCCATTGAGTCGGATTTTAGGAGGCTTGATCTAGCCGTCCGTCCCGCACTAGGGTGCGATGAGACTCATGAGCCGTGTTTCTAGGATGCCTATTTGGTAGTCCGTCCCGCACTCATGTTATGCACTGAGATCGTGATGAGACTAATGAGCCGTGTACACAGTTCAGGATACCTATAGGGTAGTCCGTCGCACTGAGATAATTACTTCATAGCCTAAGTATGGCAGATGCTAATTTTGAATACGACCTATCATTGAACTATATGACTGAGATATGTTACTTTTGAAAGTATACAAAATTATGTGTTAGTATTTTATTCTATCTCTCCAGTGATAGTGGAAGATATTATAAATACGATGTGTTGATATCTTATTTCTTTTACTGTCCTTTTTACTTCTTAGTTTGGATCAATGATTAGAGATTCACAACTTGAGACTTATGGTATATACATGAGGGTTTCCTTGTTTGGATAATTTCACTCGACGTACCAGTCTCGTGTTATGGATTTCTAATTATTGGTTTCATTAGATTGTCTTTTCTTAGTTCGGTATTAATGTTTAGATATCTACAATTTGAGACTTATGGTATATACATGAGGGTTTCCTTGTTTGGATTATTTCGCTCGACGTACTACGTCTCGTGTTGTAGGTTTCTAAATGTTAATCCCACTTAGATACGGGGAAAATGAATCTAGGTAGACTATGCTTAATAGATAGAGTCTTCACTCCATCTAGCAGCCCTTCCCCTGGGGGCGGATGGAGGTAATCTTGCTGTAGCGCTCTGACGCTCTTATTGTTGTTTCTTTTTCTTTTAAAAAACACCCTTTCAGGTAGCTCAGAGTTCCGGAGAGCCGCAGGATGACGGAGTTCTTGCATAGTCGCCGTCCCGAGAGATTTATTAGAGGCTCCACTGTAGTTTTAAATTTTATTCAGACTTAGAGTTTAGTTTCATTTTGTAAAGGCAATGTGCCTTAGTTCGACTTTTCGTTTTGATTCATGTTGAGATATCGTATGTTATTTCAGACTCCATATGTATTTCAGCTTATTTCCAGTTAAGACATGACCTTTATTTATGAGATATCATCCTCTTTATCATGTCTATTATTATTGTTCTACTTCTTTGCCTGTTTTGTACCTACGCTTTTATTTGATCCCACTAGAGGATATTACTGTGGTTAGTGAAACTTGTTGTTGCACATGTGGGTGCATGGCAGGTTTGACATCTCTGGGTTCACCTTGGACTGCAGCCATGTGTGAAAACAGGGGCGTCATAATTGTAATCTTGCTTGATATTTTTTTATCATGGACATGCTTTGTACACCTTGTTTAGTCTATGATCCTAATGTTTCTCCTAGAATAAACAATTTCCCCTATGACCAATGATGTTCTAGATTTAACATATTTGTTAGATCTAAATAATTCGATTTATGAGAAGTTATTGAAGACGCTTATATTGTACCCACTTCGGAAAAATCCAAGTGGAGTAAAATGATAAAAAATGCTTAATATGAACAAGCGTTTGTTAGAATATTTGCTTAGTGCTTTTCACTCATCCTTTTCTAACAAATTTGTTCATTTTGATAGTGCTTACAATTTATGAAAATTTATAGAAGCACATCAAGGGGACTTGGAAGCGATCCAACAAGCTTTGGAGGTTTCCTCTTCAAGCTCCATTGGAGGATCATGCACACGACCACTAGGTGATAGCCCTAGTAAGGTATGCGAGCTCGACAACGATGATGATATTACTTTTGATAAGCTTGCGCATGAATTTGAAAAATTATACAATATTTATATTGATTTGAAAAGTAAGCAAGATAATATGGAAAAATGAAATACTAATTACTAAGTTTGATCTCATTGCAAATGAAAATATAAATCTTAAAGAATGCAATGAAAATTTGAGATTAGAAAATGCTAGATTGCTTAATAAAAAATATGATGTCATGTTAGAAGTAGAGATTAGTAAAAAAAATTAAACTTTATGGTAAATGATTATGTTTATCCTACTTCTAATAGCAATGCTTGTATGCACAATGATGAGTTGAATCAAATGAAAAAACGCATATCGACCTTAGATTCAACACTAAACACTTGTATTGCGAATAACAAAAAGCTTATAGACATGTGTGC
>BQKN01065383.1:730392-770565 GCA_022839385.1 Asparagus kiusianus
ATATATATATGTGTGTGTGTGTGTGTGTGTGTGTGTGTATTCTTTTGGAAATTTTATATTATTTGAAGTTTTTCGTTTGAGATGTGTTTAATCAATGATTTTATAAGTATACATAATTTTACATATATTAAGATATAAAATATCAAAAAGGTTTTAAAATACAAGAAAACAGTTTTTCAGCACATCAGTCGACTGATGGGTCGACTGACGGACTTGCTGGTAAACGAAATTTTTTTCGCGGAGCTTTGTTTTATCTGGACCCGACCCGCTCTGCTTACTAAATCCAGACCGCTCATTTTTTCCTGAGAATAAATCTCAGTCCTTGGTCTTTAATTTATACCCCAAACTATTCCCATTCCCTCTTAATTCCAATTTTTCCCAAATCCGTCGACCGATCTCTCTCTCTTCATCGCCTTCTCCGGCGGTTGCCGCACCTCCGTCGTCTTCTGAGCTTGGAACTCCACTAGAGGGTATAAATATTCTTCACTCTCTTGTTCTTCTTCTTGCTCAGATCTAGGGTTTATCTCAGTTAGGGTTTCAAGGTCTAGAAATTATTTTGGTTATATAATCTTTCATTTTGCTCTATAATCATGAACCAAGGCAATAAACGCCCTAGAACCAGTCGAGGAAAAGCCTCCTCATCTCAGGATCCTGCTCTGAACCCTAGTACCCAAAATCCCTCAGCTTCAAATACAGAATTTTATGAAAATCAACTGCTTACCCCTGCATTGCTTGAAAAATATCGGTCTTTGTGTCGTTTGGAAATCTTTCCTGGTAGATTCGTTAACTATGAGGAGTGCAAGCATTTAAATGTCGATACTATTCTTAAGGATGCCGGTTTATACCACCTTGTCGACTTAATTAATGCACCCCCATATTATCCCTATCTTGTGCAGCTGTTCTATGTGAATCTACAAGTTATCTCCACTGACCCTCGCACTCCTATCATCACATCTGTTATCAAGGGTCGTCATCTCTCTTTCACCGCAAATGAACTTGCAGAAATTCTTGGAATTCCTAGGGGAGACACCTATCTCGTTGACATAGATTTTAAAAACCCTAACATTTCCTCATTAGTACTTATTCCTAGTCACCTACCTCCTCTTGACTCCCACAACACTACCTTCCTTGCTAAGGTCATTGGGCGGATTCTGAGTTATAATTTAATCCCCAAAACTGGGGGTTACGATCATTATTCCCAAGACCTCACATGTGCCATCTATGAAGTTATTGGCTCTATGGGTATCCTTTGGGGGGAAATCATTTTCGATTTCATGGCCTCTAAACACACTAAATTCCTTCCATACGGGGCTATTCTCACTACCATATTTAAACACTTTGATATTGATCTTTCCGGCGAACCCTTCATCAAAATTAAACCATCTATCGACGTTGCCGTTCTAAATCGTATGGGTATTCCGGCTACCCAGTTCACACTTGAGAGGCATCCCTCTCCAGAGCTTCCTCCAGAGCCTGTAGCATTTGATGATTCTTCTTCATCTTCTGATACCTCATATAGGCCTCCTCGCCCTTCTCCACTTGCTTCAGATCCTTTATCCGAGTTCATGACTAGGGTACATGAGCGATTAGGTGGCATCGAGCGCCGTCAGGAGGAGTTGGTGGGCAGAGTGGATGGCTTGGGACATCAAGTTGAGGGCTTGGGGCACCAGCTTGCCGAGATCCTCACCATTCTGAAGCCTTCACAGGGTCCAGGACCTTCATCTACATGATGTAGATTGTTATCACTTCTATTTTGGTTATACTTTTGAAAAACATCGTATCATAATATTTTGTTTTTAGTGGTTTGTGTGAATCTTTGTGGTTTATGTTTGTATGATACTATGACTTATGGATTTCTATGGTTTATGTAGTCTGTTTTTTAGCTTGGTTTGTAACTTGAACATATATGAGTTGTGACAAACTCATCATTTTGGCTATGTATGTCATGTTCTTTTTTGATGCCTATGGATACATGTGTGGATGTGGTTGTGAACTATATTTCTTCTCAATGTACTATGTTTTCATAGTCCTTATCTGCTTATATATTGTGGCTAACCATTCCGTCAGGCTTTTTAATAGGGGGAGAATCCTTATATTTATTACTCACTAATGCTTATAGGTAGGGGAGCTTTCGCTCTCTTGTTTTTCCCCTTTTTGATGTTATCAAAGGGGGAGAAATATTGTGAGAAATGTTGTGAGTATACACATTCCCTTGTTTATATGCATATTTATATGCATATGATTTATAATCTATATATTCATGCATATATCTTTTAGAAAATTGTTTGTCATCATCAAAAAGGGGGAGATTGTTGGCATTCTTGTTTTGATGATGTTTAACAAATAATTTATCACTAATATTTTTTGTCTAGTATTTGTGTTTTCATATTTATTCTAGGCAAACAACTTATTGGAGGATGGATGGAATTACGTTTCAACGGTCATATCCAATGGAGGATGGAGAAATAGTGGGTGAAGCCAAAACAATTCAGTTGAAGATCTAAGTTCAAGCTTCATTCGCTAGTATACCAAGTCAAGCCACATCGAAGATCAAGATTATTTGGGTATACTTAGTATAGGATAATATTGTGTGTGATTAATTCTATAAGCTTAAGTTTGCACACACAATTCAATTGTGAATTTTCATGAAAATAGGTGTTTTATGCAAATTACATTCAAATATGTTTTGGACTATATCAACCATGTTAACATCATTTGTTAAGTCCATAAAAAAGGTTACACAAGCTTTAAAAACCTGTTTTGATCTAAAATAGCAAAAACTAACATGTTTGAAAACTATGTATTTTAGCATTGTTGAATTTTCCTGTGTTTTCACAAATGGTAAAAGTTATTTGAAAAATTCTTTTTTCATCATGTTCATATTCATGTTTATAAACGTTTCCCAAAGTTTTACATTTTTTGGGTTTTATTTGTTATTTTTAACAGAGCCTTGAAATTCAACTTAAAAATCAGTTCAGGCTGAAAACATGTTATCAGTCGACTGATCAGTCGACTGATGGCATCAGTCGACTAAAGAAAGTACTTGAAATATTCATTTTGCTCTCTGTTGTGTTTCTGTCGACTGACTCTGTCAGTCAACTGAAAATATTTCTCAGTCGACTGATAAGCTCATTTTTGAATATAATGTTCAGCTTATCAGTCGACTGATGCTTCCCGTTAGTCGACTGACAGGCTGTCCAACGACTAGTTTTGTATAGAATCTGTTTCTTGGTTTTTAGGAGATTTTTACTAATTTGCCTGGGTTTTTGTCTGCTGTTTTCTCTTCCTATATAAACCCCTAACTTCTCATCAGCAAAAAATATCTTTGGAAGTGAGTTTTAACAAGAGTTTAAAAAAGGTTTTAAAGATTATTCAAGTGAATAAGTTTGTGTTTACAAGAGGTGGCTTGATTTTTCAATTGGGGAATTCATCCTCAATCATCTCCAACCTCTACTGTGTTTAATAGAGAAGTTTCTCAAACTCGATTCTCTAGCAATTTGTTTTTTATTTTCATATATCATTATTGCTAGTTTGTTATTTGAGTTTGATTTCCTTTATACTCATTTTATCACACACACGCACCCTAATTGAGCTTATAGGATTTCATACATCATATTCGGTTGTGGGATTGTGATTTGTAAGATTGAGCCTACATTGAGTTCTCATTCATGTTAGAGAATATTTTATTGTAATTAAGCCTTTTGTGAGTTGCACATTGTACTACACTTAGACACCGAGAGAAGTGGTTGGTGAGAGACGGGGTCGGTTCCGAGAGGAGTGACGTTGGTAGTAAAGCCTAGAGGTAGGCTGTAATTCTGAGCACTTGAGGAAGGTGACATGGGCTAGGCCCACACTTAGAGGGTGTGAAGTGTATTGCTAGTGTGTAAGTTATGAAGTTTTCGGTGAACTAGAAAACCGTATTGTGAGGTGTAAACGTTATTCGGGTAAGTGTAGAAAACCTGGTTGTGTTAGTGGAGATCTCCTCGAGGTGAGGAGCGGAGACGTAGGTCATGGGGATTGAACTCCGTTATCATATCGTTTGTTTGCGTTTGTCTCTTTGCACACTATCTTCCAGTTTACTTTTGTTTATATTGCATATTCTTGCTTATAACATATTATATATTTATCTTGCAAGAATAATTTGTTAATTAGTTTTAATTAGCATAGAATCAGATTAGATTAGCATAAGACCCTAATCACCCCCCTCTAGGGTCTAACAGGGCTGTGGCGGAGGAGAGGAGGAGAGGGTGATAGAGGAGCTGGGTTCAACTTTGGGCTGAGTTTTGGGGGCTAAGGGATGAATTTTTTTGGGATTTTTGGGGGTAGGTGAATTTTTGAATGGATGACTGAGATCCATTTGAGGGTTAGTAAATGAACGGCTCAGATTATGCATCTTTAGATGCTACCTAATGAGGCACCTTAGGTCCATATTACCCTTATGACAAACGTGTTGTGTGCATCAAAGTATCGCAACATAACACATGCATTGGTATTAAAGTTTTTTTAACATTGCATTAGGAAAAGCTAGAATTACACACATAATCCACACAAATTGAAATAAAAAAACTACATTTTCATCACAACAAACAAAGTTAGTGTCACGAACAACCCAACAAACACCATTGAAACTCTCTTGCAAAATGCATTCTCCAACTTCACTATGTTCTCTCTATCAAATACAACTCATATCTCCTCAATTCAATTTCATGGTCTCTTAACTTGTCCTCTCTAAATTTCAATTTTAGATTCTTCAACGCCACTCTCACTTCTATACCTCCTCCATCTTTGCACTCCTCTTTAAGAAACTCTTTTTCACCAATTAGTTTCTTGATTGCAAATTGAGCTTGTTGGGGTAAAGTTTTGTCCTTCCATTAAAAAACTGCACTTTGATGCTGATCTATGGTTGGGACAACCAAAGAAGCGACATCCATAATTTTCAAAGATCCAAGCCATCTCCATGAAAGAAATATCATTGCAAAGACAAACCCTACTCTCTTTCTTATCAACTTCAAAACTCAATGAAGGTAAAGAGAATGAACCTCTGTTGGCAGACTTCATTGATCTCATTTCAGTGTGTAATGGGAGAAAAAGAGGTGAAAGGGAGGAGGAGAGAAGAAAGAACTAGGTTAAAATGAAGAGAGGGGTGAAAAATAGTTCAGATGGTTTCACTATAAACTAAAAGCAGATGAATAGGTAAAAACATCATAATGAACTACATGAATATCACATTAGAATCTAATAGAGTAAAATTTAACAGAGGAACAAATTTTCAAATTAAACCCATTTAATGTTTTTATTAACAAATTCGACCCACTCCCATTTTATTTCTCCAAACCGACCCATTTCGTGGCTACGTCAGTAGCGTGGCCACAAAATGGGTCAGTTTTTTTAATGACGCCTCTAAATAGTCGGGGTTGCCAACCCCAACTATTTAGCTATTCGGATTTGGTAACCCCGACTATTTAGCTTAACCTCAACTATTTAGCTATCTACAAGCTAAAATAGCCGGGGTTTCCAAACCCGACTATTTTAGGGCCTTGTCTAATATGTCGGGGTTGATAATCCCGACCATTTCAAAAGCCATATTTCAAAATGGACGAGGTTTCTAACTACGACCATTTAGCAGAGACTATCCACCCAACCCAGCCGACGAGTCGAAATTGGCTAAGGAAAATAGTAGGGGTTCCCAAACCCGACTATTTTGCTCTGGGTCCCACTGCCCATATAAACGCCCCAGGTCGTTCCCAGCCCTTATTCCACGATCTTAGTCGCCTCTCAGCGAGTTCCCAGTCGCGAAAACCGATCGTTGTCATCTCCCAAGCCAAAATTCGCGTATTTCAACGCCATTTTTGTACTGAATTTCATCGTGAAAGATCTAACATGTACTTTCTCTTCCTTCTCTCCTCTTTTAACACGTAGAAATATAGAGTTTTCTCTCCAAAATGAATTTATAGTGTTTGAACTCTATTTTTAGTGGTTTATTTAGAAAATTTATTCTTGTTATAGTTGAAATTAAATATTTGGGGCATAAAATACTCAATTTTAGGGTTTAGGATTTGGGGGTCAATTTTAGGATTTAGGATTTGGGGGTTTACGGTTGTAATTGGGTTTTAGGGTTATAATTGGGGTGTAGGGTTGTAATTGATAATACTTTTTAATTTTTTTTGCATTTAAACGATATAAGTTTGTTTTGCATAGGTTGAACAATATGATTTTTATTGCTTTCTCTTATAGTGGAACGATTAATTATGGAATGAATAATATGGCAATGTATGTCGGAGGAGTGACAATCCCGTTAATGATATCGGAATTATATAGTTACGTTGACTTGGTTAATGAATTGCATCGAGTTACGACAATTGACCCAAGAGAGTATCGACTAAAAATAATATGCAATTGGCCGATAACTTATGATAGAACGTCTGCAGTTGAGATCTCAAATGATCATTCGATAAGTATTTTGTTTAATTTGAGCAAGTCACAACCAACGATAGAATTGTTTATTGAAACGGTGCCACATAGGACGGACCAAATATTCAACCCTCCAGGAGAATTCTCACGCATGTTAGATTTGGGAGTTGAGTCTGAAGACTTTCTTTCTTCTTCGAGTGAAATGCAACGAACTCAATTTTAATATCACAGTGGTGCACCTTTATATGAAGAGGATGAAAGAAGTGACACATCTGATGGTGAAGATGAAGATAGTGCACCAATTGACAGCATGCAATTTGTGGGTGAATATGACGAAGATAATCCGGATTGGCCAGATGAAGCTTATGTTAATAATGAATATGTTGAGTACGAAGAACCACCCCCGACGAGTTTGAGGATGATAAGTGGGTTCGTTCTTCCACAGTACATGATATGCGCATTGGTGAAAGTTCATCCAATAGAGGAGATGATGAGGATGTCCCTTCCAGAGTTGGTGAATTATTTGAGACTAAAGGTCAATTAGTTGATGATATTCGTGATTACTCAAACAAAAAGTTGGTCAAATTCAAGCAAATTAAAAGTAATTGCACAAGTTATGAGGTAATCTGTTTTTTGAATACAGAAAGGCAAGGTCGGGCAGAGGGTGATGAGTCTGATTACGCATGTCCTTGGAAGTTATATGCATTTGCCAGAAAGAAACATAATGGATATTTTAGGATCACAAAATACTATGGTGTTCATACATGTAACAATCCAATGTTCGAGAGAGACCACAGTGGTGCCTCCGCCTCTTACATAGCTCGGTTGATTATGCCAAAATTAAAGAAGCAGCTTAAACTAAAGCCCGATGACATAATTGATAAAGTGTCACATGATAAATGGATTGAAATATCGTATAACAAAGCTTGGAATGCAAGGAGAATTGCGATGATAAAAATATTTGGTGATTGAAAGAAGTCTTACGCGACACTGCCTCAATATCTTGATGCAATCAAAAGAAGCAATCCTGGATCTGAATACGAACTCATAACCAAAGAGGTCAATCCGGGAGTTCATAAATTCACCTCTGTATTTTGGGTATTTAGTCCTTCGATCGAGGGATTTAAATTTTGTCGGCCGATCCTTAGCATTGATGGGATACACTTATATAGTAAATATAAGAGTGTATTGCTTGTCGCTACAGGAGTAGATGCAGATGGGGGCTTATTTCCTTTGGCCTTCGCAGTTATAGAGGTCGAGAACAATAAAAATTGGGAGTGTTTTTTTCTTGCATCCAATTATATATTTTTAATATGTTGCCTCCTGGAGGATTCAGTGCACGTGAGGTGGTTGCCACTCCTGGAGGATCTTGTGGATTATGATGGATTGTCATGGGGGAGTACCGTGTCAGCGTATCTGTATAGTGAGATGACCAAAGTGGCTCTTGTTCAAAACAAAGAATTCAATGTTTATCTCACTCTGCTACAGATATGGTCTTGGGAGAGATTACATTTGGGTTGCCCAGATTTGAGGGAGGCACGTGCTCTCGATGGCCATATTCCGTTAGGCTGCAGGTATTACTAAGTTATTTTTAAAAAAATATTATTACATGTAATTTTATACATTTATTTCAATTTATACTAACTCATTGTATATAAAATAGATGGAATGTATCCAGATCTTGGTATACCTCACTAAAGGGCCATGAAAACTTCTATAGGAACGAGCTCGATCAAATCGAGGATGAACATGTATTAAATCATAATATCCAAAAAATTTCAATTATTACATCATTTATTACTGAAATCTGCTTTGCTTTATCTTTTTATAGGTCAAGTGGATGCCATATGAACTAGTTTTAGAGTAACTACCGGATATATGCAGAGAAGAGCCGGATGTATGGCGTGCTCGCGTCTCGATCATATGTTTTGAGATTGTCGAGATGCACGTGCCCGACTGTGTGCTCTGACAATTTGGGCTACAAAAACATATCCCGGATCCTATGGAGATAATAGAGAGAAATCCCAGAAAAGGTGCACATCATCAAGACTGGGAACATATTCACCAGCTTACATCGGGAGGTGGGATTTGAGGGAAGAACAGTTGGTGATGGAGAGGGCTGACGCACCTAACCTAGGTGTCTATTTGCGGTGGTATTGGGGGATTACTCGCTGGTGAATATTTTAGGAGAACAAAGCCCCTAAGGAGTACATACCAAGAGGCCCGGTTGAGAGAGAATTAGTAAGTGTATAAGCAAAATATACAGTTATATTGTGAGTTTTATTTTATTATCATCCAAATCATAATATTTTTCTTGGGGTTTTTATCTTATAGGTACAAGAGCTCGAAGAACTTTCTACTATGGCGCATGATGCAATCTGAACGACTACCGAGCCAGGGCCGAGGAACACGTTCATTCGCATGATCAAAAACATTTGGACCTCTCTTTAGAGGACGCATAATGCAAGACGTGATGGTCGTGAGGAGCGGCCAATTGAGTACGGTCGTCGACGGTTCCGAGGAAACACAGGGGTAGGCTCAAGCGGTGCACATGATGAAGCTGACAGCTCATAGCAGGCCCACGCCGGATGTTCACAGTCGGTTCGAGTCAATGAGGATGTTATTGTCACGCCCCGCTTACCAAAATAGCAGGGAATCGGGACGCGAGCAAGCACGCGACGTATTAGACTGAGAAGAAATAACTGCTAGACCATGTCTTCTAAATCTAATACGCTAAGCGTCAAGAAATATAAAGCGAATGCACAGGTCCCCGATCACAGTAGCGAGAATATAATAAATAACACAGAACAGAAAATATACATATCACAACTGAACATCATCCCAGACATAATATTCGGGTCAAACATGCCCTTACACATATCTGAACAAATGAATACTTAAGAGGTACAAAGATATATCGATCAAGCGGGAATGGAAAGGGTTACAAAAGTAAACTGGAACCATCAGTTAATAAATAACATGACTAGGCTTCGACTCCTGCTCCGTCTACAAGGCACTCCTGCTTAGAATTCTCTAGCTCCTGCTAAACCTGTTCTTCCACTAAATCTGATGTACACCAGAGAAAACAGGTGTACGTCAGCGTGTATGGCGCACGGCAAGACCACACAAAACAGATAGAGCGAACGAAAACCAAAGCGAGAAACGATACGATAACAGAAATGATGAAGAAACATGCAACTGGAAATCCAACAAAATCAGCATACAAATTCACTACTAAAATATGATAGACATAAAGCATCCAAAATCGATCAGGCAACGAGATCATGCAGCTAGCGATCAGACTAATCATCCAAGTAACAGGGGCATACACTAGATGGAATTAATACTTAAAAATCTACAACATGAGATGTAGTACGTCGAGCGAAATAATCCAAATAAGGAAACTCTCATGTATATACCATATGTCTCAAAGTTGATAATTAAATATTAACCCCGATCTATGTATGAAAAGAAACACAACTGGCCTACATCTCACAAGAATCATACTTAGCCAAGAATCGAGGTCATGTAACTAGCCATCCTATCTCAACTCACTGGTCCACATCTCACATAGAGTCAACACTCATATCATCGGATAACTGACTGTTCACAAATCCTCTACGTGCACCTAATACGCCGCTACACTGGATCGGTCAGAGGGCTACACGCAATCCGATTTTAACCTGGTTTGAACTCAAGCTAAACTCCGGTGAATATCAAATTCACGGACCAAAGTGACTACACTGGCTTCACTTTGACCTAACAAACTAACCCCAAGCTACACTGGATCATGTGGGAGATTGGAAGATACATCAACAGCTATATCCGATCACATGAACAAGGACTTCCCCATCCCCACTCTTCACGTTTTCTTAAGACAACCATAATCCTCATTGAAACTCAGGTTCACCACCTAAACTCAGTCAACACACTCACACATGTCACTAAGTCTATTCATGACGCACAAAGCCACTAAATCATGAACTACTAAGAGTTCTCAATCACAAGATAGGACCATAAATAAAAACAACAAATCATGTACAACGATGTCATGGCATATCACGTAATTAAATTTAAGAATTATAAATCATAAACAACATCTATAAGATTTAGAAAATAATATTTTTCCAAAATAATTTATTTTAAAATCATTTCTCATTATAATTAATCTAAAATAATTTCTTTTTCAAAATAATTTCCTTTAAGTTATTATAATTATAAAAAATAATTCTTTTGCCGATTTAAATTCTTTTAACTTATTATAATTTTCCTAAAATGATTCCATTGCCAAATAAATTCTTTTAAAATTATTTCTTAATAATTCAAATAATCTTTTTACAAAACAATTTCATTTAAAATTCTTTAATATCATTCCACGACAAATCCACACATGATATCACAATATTCACATTAACAACTAAGCTATGCACGTACTTAATTAACATTATATCTAAAAAATTTGTAAAGATGAGTCAATAAGTAACGAGATCTTGCCTACGAGACCAAGGGGTCTGATGATGAGGCGACGAGGCGGAGACGTCGGAGGGCGGCTCTGTGGCGTCGGATCTGAGAGTTTGGCTTCGGGCAGCGGAGATCTAGTATCGTCGGAGTTCGTTGAGGGGGTGGTGGAGGCTCGCCGGCAGCGCAGGTCTAAGGTGGTTGGCGAACAGGAGGAGAAGGTGGAGGCGCGGGTCTAGGTCTAGCCGTGGGTTCGAGGGTGGTGGCGAGGGGGTCTGGAGGTCGTTGTGGGGCTGTTTGGGGACAACGACGACGACGGAGTTCGGCGAATTTGGAGGGCGTCGGTGAAGGCGGCGACGGCGGAGTTCGTCGGAGGAACTCGGCGACGTGGTGGGCTGTTGTTGTCGGACGAAAGCTTGGCTCGGGGGCGGTGGCTGGAGAGATCGGTGGGGAGTTGAGGTGGTCAGGGAGTACTTGGAAGCTGGATGGCTGGGGTCGGCCTGAGGAGGGGCTAGCCTGAGATGGATGGTCGACGAGCATGGAGGAACGAGGCTTAGGGCGGCGCGGGGTGGGGGTCGTCGAAGGATGGTGCATCGGAAAGCGGAGCAGGTGGAGCGAGGAGGTAGGAGGAGGTGGGGTCGGTGGTCGTGAGGAGATGGTGTCGAGCTTGAGAAAGAAGAGGGGCTCGTGGATATGATGGCGATGGAGAGAGAGAGAAGGCTGAAGGCGGCGTGAAAACGAGAACGGGGAGAGAGAGGGTGATATATGTATATATATACATATTTATATAGAGGAAATTAGGGTTTAGAAATTTAACTAAAATAATTAATTACGGGTACTTAAAAAATTAACTAATTACAGAATAATTATATATAAATAAAAACGTACATGTTGTGCTAATACAACAGTTGATACGAAATAGTCAAAATATACACATATTGTACAATTAAACGAGAATAATTAATAAATAAAATATATTTACTTATATTTAAAATTAATTATTTATGGAATAATTATATACACAGTAAAACATACCAGTTATACTAATACGACAGTTGATACTTAATAATTAAAATAATATAATAATTTACACAAATAATACATAATTAATAATTGAACATAATATACAAAATAATACGTAATAGTAACAATAATACAACATATTATTTAAAATAATACGTAATAGTATCAATAATACAACAAATTAATTCCAAAAATTTTCACTGCACAAAATTAATTTATAAATATTAAAATTATTTAAATAAATATAAAACTTGGACTTTTAAATCATAGAAAATTCTAGAAAATCAAGAAAAATACAAATACTCTTTTTTTTAAAATAATAATTAAATATTTTAAAATACTAAAAAACTATTTTTAACTAGTATCAAAATTCATGATCCTTACATTCTACCCCCCTTAAAACAAATTCCGTCCTCGGAATTAAAATAAAAGCAATGCAGAAAGAATCCAATGACAGACATATGGAACGATATCCATAAACAGAGGAGAATATAAAACAAAAATGATACAAGGTAAGATACAAGATATGACAGCTAATATATCGCTATCGCATTTCAGACTCGTAATAAGGTCCAAACAAATACTATGATACAAACATATTTAATTGTGTGAACTTGTTATACAGTACTTGTAAATATATAGGCAATCTAATTAGTATAAAGTATAAGATAAGCAATAATATAGGGTTAAAACAATAGGTACAATATAAATAAACAATCATATAGAGTGAATCTTACAAATAATATACAAGCTTTCATAGAAACAAAGAAGAAACATATTAAGTAAGAATAAAGTCAAGTAAGAACAATAAATCTAAAGCAACACAAAAATAAGTCAAATAAACTAGAAACAGACAGAAACATAAACAACATAATAAGAAAAGTCGAAAAACCTAAAATACATAACAGTTTAAACAAAACATAATAGCAGGGTATAACAATTGTCAATCAAAAACAAAAGAAGTTTAATTATGAAAAACACAATCAATACAGGTTCAAACTAAGATATTAAATACACAATGTAAGATATAAAATCAATAGAAACGAGTAAACGATCAAAAAACGAACATCAACAGGATCATATAACAAATTAGAATGATATAATAATAATAATAAGTATAAATCAAAGATAATAGGAAAATCAATCATAAAGCATACAAATTAAACACAAATAAAAGAGAACATATTTAATTGATGGAATGATGAGAAGTAGTCTGAAACATAGAAAAGATACAAAGATAGTCAAGTATAAGTAGCTAAACACAATTATTAAAACAATTATACAATCAAATAGTCATGTAAAGCAGTATACAAAATTTAGCAGATAAATAATTCATTACACAAATATTAGGAATTTACAAATTGTATACACAAAAATTAGAATGTGACAAACAACATAATTATGTAAAAATAGTCAACATAATACAAGTGGAATATTAGAAGATAATTGAACATAAACCAAAAAGATATGATATACAAAACGATACAAAGCAGATAATCATGGAAGGACAAGATGATATGACACAACAATATATAAGAATTATATGTAGTATATCATATCAAAAACAAAATGAATAATTATAGTCGTATCTCACAGCAATAATTATCGAAAACACACACTTTATATAAATATTACGACTAAATAAATGAGGCAAACAAACCAGAACAAGAACAAAATATAAAGTAAGTATTAGAATGAATAAGAATCTGTATATAGAAAACAAGTAAACAAAACATGACAAAACTAAGAAAGATGAAATGATTGATAAATTAAATCAAACAATGATGATACATGTAATTGGAAGTAAAGAATGAAATAAAATATACTAAATGAAACTATTTTATACGTAATAAAACAATCTAGCAAGTTAATAATACACTTATAATGTAATATACAATAGCAGATAATGATAATGTAAAATAACTAAAATATACTAAAACGCGAGAATAACGCAATATTACTAGAAAAACACCAGATATAAGACAAGAATGCAGAACAAATCAGACAGAAGTACAACAAAGATTATAATAAGGTATACAGAACATACATAATCACAATTGAAAATAACATTAAGAAACAAACATAGATAAAAACACATCAATACATATAGACAAACAAACAGAGACAAATCATAATAATAATTAATAGCAGAATGAAACGATACACAATAATTATTAGCATACAAACAATTATATAAAACAAAGTAAACAATACAAAATCATAGTTAGGCTTAAAGAAACACAAATAAAATCAAAGTATAAAAATAAAAGATATAAAAGCAAAAGAGATAAACAAGATTCAGAAACATATGATGTGTATAACTAATATAATCATTATGTATAATAAGCGTTAAAAATAAAAACACATACATAATAATAAGCATATAAAAAGTCTGAATACTCATGGTACTAACCATGCTAACAAAAATAAATTATGATGGAAATAATCACAAAATTTTATATGATAAAATAGACGTAAGAGTAAACAAGCGATTCAAAATAAACATATTATATAAAACATAATTAAAAGAACATAAACAATATGATAAATCAGAAATATTAGTAATATTCACAAAGTAAAATAATAAATGTAAACAAGATACAATAATAATAATCATTACTGTATAAAATTAATTCAGATATAGCAATATATTGTATAGTAGTCAAAAATCACATAATTACAATCAACATAATTATACATAAATAAATATGTGTAATACACAAAACATGAACTATGGAAGATAAAATAAATTTATAAACAAATGGAAACATAAAAAGAGAATAATTTCGTATAATAAAAACACAGATATATTTTAGATAAACATGGTTACACAGTTGATACTAAAAATAATGGATGACTATAAATCAATAAAAGTATACATCATAAATATAATAATTTACGTGAATACAATATAATAAAAAGAGAATAGTAATTATAAAAGAATAAAAAGTAAAACATAACACAAGTAACAAAAACAATGAATAAAGAATGAACAACAAATAATGACACAATAAAAGACATAAATATCTAAAATACCATAAAATAAATACTAAAAAAATAACACGTGTATACATTGTATATTGTTACGATAACAAAACAATACATATCGAAAACGAAGCAAACAACAACAAATATGCAAATACACTATAAACAAACCATGAATAAATACTATACATACTCACAAATGTTATTTGAAATTATCTTTATATTGATTATAAAAGGATAATAATTAATGATACGAGATAATGTAAGAAACATAGATAATTAATAACTCAACTCCAAACCTAACAATATAAATGCTTGTTTGAAAATCAAAATAGAAATACTTTGCTTTTAGAATAACAAAGCCAATGCGAACATACTAAACAATCTAATAAGACAAAACTACCTGATAAAAAAACTATATACTAAAAATATAAAGGATAAGAATATAGTGTATATGTAGAATACTAAAATCATGAACTTATTAAAGTATATCACTAAAAATACGAATAATATATAATAATCTAAAACATAAGTAAATGATAGATAGTGTGACAGAAAAAACACACATACATAATGTAGATATGCAAAAGTATAATTAAACATAATAAAATAATCTAAATATCAGATATGCTATGTAATGTATATGTGGAGTCTAGGGCAACGCAAAACACTTAATAACATGATTTGAACAATGAAAATTATACAAGTAATAATATATATTTTTAATGAAAAAACATACAATATAACACTGTGTGTGATACATAAAATAATATAATAAATAATACAAAAATCAATACAATCAAATGATATATAAGTCAAATCAAAGAAAATATAATTGTAAAAATAATAACAAATAAAATAACGACCGGTATGAGGAAAGAGGAGTTATAGGAAGAGAGCGTGTAGTCGCGAAGCGACGAGACAAGAACAGAGGGAAGCCCCGGAGTCAAAGAGTGATAAGATAGGGACGAAACAAAATCTATCAAGAAAATAGGATAAGGGCTCAAGAATAGTCTCACAGATGAAATCATGATATGTGTCTAAATTGTCCGTTATATTCTCACTGGTAGGACTTGGGACCGTGACATGCATAGGCCACGACTAAAACCTGTCACGTCTCGCTTCCTAAAATACCAGGGAATCAGGACGCGAGCAAGCCCGCGACGTATTAGACTGAGGAGAAATAAGTGCTAGACCCCGTCTTCTTAATCTAATACGCTAAGCGTCAAGAAATATAAAGCAAAGGCACAGGTCCCTGATCACAGTAGTGAGAATATAATAAACAACACAGAACAGAAAATATACATATCACAACTGAACATCATCCCAGACATAATATTCGGGTCAAACATGCTCTTATACATATCTGAACAAATGAATACTTAAGAGGTACTAAGATACATTGATCAAGCGGGAATGGAAAGGACTACAAAAGTAAACTGGAACCATCAGCTAATAAATAGCATGACTAGGCTTTGACTCATTCTGCTCCGTCTACAAGGCACTCCTGCTGAGAATCCTCAAGCTCATGCTGAACCTGTTCTTCCTCTAAATCTAACGTACACCAGAGAAAATAGGTGTACGTCAGCGTGCATGGCACACGGCAAGACCACACAAAACAAATAGAGCAAATGAAAACCAAAGCGAGAAACGATACGATAACAGAAATGACAAAGAAACGTGCAACTGGAAATCTAACAAAATCAACATAGAAATTCACTACTAAAATATGATGGACATAAAGCATCCAAAATCGATCAGGTAACGAGATCATGCAGCTAGCGATCAGACTAATCATCCAAGTAACAGGGGCATACACTAGATGGAATTAATACTTAAAAATCTACAACATGAGACGTAGTATGTCGAACGAAATAATCCAAACAAGGAAACCCTCATGTATATACCATATGTCTCAAAGTAGATAATTAAATATTAACCCCGATCTATGTATGAAAAGAAACACAACTGGCCTACATCTCACAAGAATCATACTTAGCCAAGAATCGAGGTCATGTAACTAGCCATCCTATCTCAACTCATTGGTCCACATCTCACATAGAGTCAACACTCATATCATCGGATAACTGACTGTTCACAAATCCTCTACGTGCACCTAATACGCCGCTACACTGGATCGGTCAGAGGGCTACACGTAATCCGATTTTAACCTGGTTTGAACTCAAGCTAAACTCCGGTGAATATCAAATTCACGGACCAAAGTGACTACACTGGCTTCACTTTGACCTAACAAACTAACCCCAAGCTACACTGGATCATGTGGGAGCTTGGAAGATACATCAACAGCTATATCCGATCACATGAACAAGGACTTCCACATCCCCACTCTTCGTGTTTTTTTAAGATAACCATAATCCTCATTGAAACTCGGGTTCACCACCTAAACTCAGTCAACACACTCACACATGTCACTAAGTCTATTCATGACGCACAAAGCCACTAAATCATGAACTACTAAGGGTTCTCAATCACAAGATATGACCATAAATAAAAACAACAAATCATGTACAATGATGCCATGACATATCACGTAATTAAATCTAAGAATTATAAATCATAAACAACATCTATAAGATTTAGAAAATAATATTTTTCCAAAATAATTTATTTTAAAATCATTTCTCATTATAATTAATCTAAAATAATTTCTTTTTTCAAAATAAATTCCTTTTAAGTTATTATAATTATATAAAAATGATTCTTTTGCCGAATTAAATTCTTTAACTTATTATATTTTCTAAAATGATTCCATTGCCAAATAAATTCTTTTAAAATTATTTCTTAATAATTCAAATAATCTTTTTACAAAACAATTTCCTTTAAAATTCTTTAATATCATTCCACGACAAATCCACACATGATATCACAATATTCACATTAACAACTAATCTATGCACGTACTTAATTAACATTATATCTAAAAAAATTGTAAAGATGAGTCAATAAGTAACGAGATCTTGCCTACGAGACCAAGGGGTCTGATGATGAGGCGACGAGGCGGAGACGTCGGAGGGCGGCTCTGTGGCGTCGGATCTGAGAGTTTGGCTTTGGGCATCAGAGATCTAGTGTCGTCGGAGTTCGTCGAGGGGGTGGTGGAGGCTCGCTGGCAGCGCATGTCTGAGGTGGTTGGCGAACAGGAGGAGAAGGTGGAGGCGTGGGTCTTGGGCTGGTCACGGGTTCGAGGGTGGTGGCGAGGGGGGCTAGAGGTCGATGTGGGGCCATTTGGGGACAACGACGACGGCGGAGTTCGGCGAATCTGGAGGGCGTTGGTGATGGTGGTGACGGCGGAGTTCGTCGGAGGAACTCGGCAACGTGGTGGGCTGCTGTTGTCGGACGGAAGCTTGGCTTTGGGCGGTGGCTGGAGGGATCGGTGGGGAGTTGAGGTGGTCAGGGAGTACTTGGAAGCTAGCTGGCTGGGGTCGGCCTGAGGAGGGCCTGGCCTGAGATGGCTGGTCGGTGAGCATGGGGGAGCGGGGCTTAGGGTGGCGTGGGGTGGGTGTCGTCGAAGGATGGTGCAGCGGAGAGCGGAGCAGGTGGAGCGAGGAGGTAGGAGGAGGTGGGGTCGGTGGTCGCGAGGAGATGGTGTCGAGCTCGAGAAAGAAGAGGGGCTCGTGGATTTGATGGCGATGGAGAGAGAGGAAGAGAGAGAAGGCTGAAGGTGGCGTGAAAACGAGAACGGGGGGAGAGAGAGGGTGATATATGTATATATATATACATATTTATATAGAGGAAATTAGGGTTAAGAAATTTAACTAAAATAATTAAAATAATTAATTACGGGTACTTAAAAAATTAACTAAATACAGAATAATTATCTACAAATAAAAACGTACATGTTGTGCTAATACAACAGTTGATACGAAATAGTCAAAATTTACACGTATTGTACAATTAAACGAGAATAATTAATAAATAAAATATATTTACTTATATTTAAAAACAAATATTTCTGGAATAATTATATACACAGCAAAACATACTAGTTATACTAATGCGACAGTTGATACTCAATAATTAAAATAATATAATAATTTATACAAATAATACATAATTAATAATTCAACATAATACACGAAATAATACATAATAGTAACAATAATACAACGTATTATTTAAAATAATACGTAATAGTATCAATAATACAACATATTAATTCCAGAAATTTTCACTACACAAAATTAATTTATAAATATTAAAATTATTTAAATAAATATAAAACTTGGACTTTTAAATCGTAGAAAAAATTCTAGAAAATTGAGAAAAATACAAATACTCTTTTTTTAAAATAATAATTAAACATTTTAAAATACTAGAAAATTATTTTTAACTAGTATCAAAATTCATGGTCCTTACAGTCATGCACTCCCAACTTCACACACAACCGGACGAGGAACTCATTCGAGCTCGCGTTGAAGGTGAACGTGTCAGGGGGAGAGGGAGAGGAAAGGGAGTTGTATCCGATTGAAACTGAATATTAGGTATCTGATTGAGTATTGATGGGATGTTTGCTTTTGAAACTAAATATTATGTATTCGATTGAGTATTGATTATTAGTATGTGAATTGCATCGTATGTATCCGATTGATTATGAATTTTTATTTGAGATTACTGATTGGTATGCGTGTTATTGTGATTGTGATTGCATTGTGGATTGATATGTAATAGCAGGAGTTTGAATGCTAACCTGAAAGTGTGTGGAGTAGAGTCTGCAAAATGGTCGGGGTTGAGAACCTTGACGTTTTGTGCACGTACACGACACGGTCGGGGTTTCCAAACCCGACCATTTGGCATAGGAAAACTCCCTTCTGCTAAATGGTCGGGGTTCACAACCCCGACCGTTTTCAGCTCCTTCTGCGACTGGGCCAGAGCTCTCTGTCATATGGTGGGATTTGGGAACCCCGACCGTTTTGAAATGTGCTTTCAAAATAGTCGAGGTTACCAACCCCGACCAATTAGACAGGGCATTAAAACTGTCGGGGTTGGAAACCCCGACTGATTTAGCTTGTCCATAACTAAATAGTCGGGGTTGGCAACCTCGACTATTTAGATGCGTCATTAAAAAAACCCGACCCATTTCGTGGTCACGCTGACGTGACCACGAAATGGGTCGGTTTTGAGAAATAAAATGCGAGTGGGTCGAATTTGTTAATAAAAACATTAAATGAGTTTAATTTGAAAATTTGTTCTTAGGGTATCAATAAGTAATTTTTAAAAACTTTATGGTATTTTGTTGCAACAAATTACAATTTATGGTATTAACATGCCAAAATGGAAAACTTCATGGCATTTTAGGGCAATTTAGCCTTACGCTCTCTCTGTCAGCTCTTTCTGTTCTCTCCCGACTTTTTCCTCTCTCCCAAAACCGAGTAAACCTCGGGTCCCGTCGCCGCCTCTGCTCCTGTCGCCGCTCGCACCTCCTGTTGCGGACGCCATCACGCAGCCATCTTTCTTGTCTTCGGTCGCTGCCGCCGTTCGTGTCTTCGGTCGCCGCCGCCGCCGCCCGCACCGATTGTCGCTGCTGCCGCACTCACCGCTGGTCTCCGCCGCGGCCTACTTCTCCTTCTCCTTCCCCCTTCATTCTAAGGTATGTTTTCACGTTAGTTTTTATTTTTTAGCAATTCTTATGGTTTATTGTTTTATTTTGTTTGAGTTTCTCAAATTCAAAACCCTAGTTAACCTTTAACGTGATCCAACCCCTAACTTAAAAAATCCTAATTAAATCCTAGTAGATCTAACAAAAATTATCCTCATCCTAAGCCCTAATAACATTGCAGTAAGTCTAGAACCGTAATTAAACTAACTTTCACCTTATTTTCATCTCTAATGAAACTAATTTAACTTTCCCAACTATAATCTTAGTTCTAATAACCCTACTTGAACAAATCTAACCAAAATTATGCTAATCTTAATTACATTTCCCAAGTCTAGAACCCTAATTCAACTAAATTTAACCCAAATATCACATTAATCCTAACACTAATTAGCTAATATAACTTTAATAGCTCTACCCCTAACCCTATTCGCGGTAATTAATTAAACTAATCTACCCAAAATAATGCTAATAAGAACCCTAATTAAACTAACTTTCTCCTTTATTTCATCTATAATAAAACTAATTTAACTTTACTAACCATAATCGTAGTTCTAATAACCCTGATTGAACAAATTCAACCAAAAGTATGCTAATTTCGACCTTAACTACTTTACCAAATCTAGAACCCTAATTAAACTAAATTTAACCCAAACATCACATTAATCCTAGTAACTAGTATAACTTTAATAGCTCTAACCCTGACCCTATTTACTCTAATTAATTAAACTAATCTAGAAAAGTTATGAACTGCTAAGGTTTTCGACGTAAGTATGCCCTCAAACTTGAAAAGAAATGGACTATCTCTACTATTGCGGCTTTGCTTACTATGACATTTTGTTGGGTTGGCTTTCAACCCTGAACAATCACTACATTCCTTCAAACACTTATAGAGGTACTCATTGAATTATAGTCACCCCTCCCAAACAAGAGGAGGTCATCAGCAAAGATTAAATGAGTAATACAAAGTCTCAAACACTTAGTCAAAAAAATAGGGAGGGAAAACAAAGAAAAGCCACAACAGTAGAGATTGTCCATTTCCTTTCGACTTTGAGGGCATACATAAGTTGAAACTCTTAGCAGTTCATCACTTTTTTAGTATCTTCTAAATGAGGGTTGCAACTAGGGTATGAATTATTTTTTGGATAGACATAAGCTAAACACCGTGCAAGCCATATCACTCTAGATCTTTTATTCTTTCTAAATCTTGACTGGACTGAGGGGCAAAGCCAATGAACCGATGTTAGGGATAAGAATATGACGTATGATCTTGAAGACCTCTGGATTGAGTTATTTTTGTGGCAAGGTTTAATAGCCATTTTGATTTTTCTGATGGTTGGCTGAAACTTGGATGTTGTGTATAAGATTCACACCTCATTTGGTACACGAGAAACGAGTCAAGTGAGAATAGAATGAAATAAGGAATGGAGTGGAGTAAGTTTGGGAATGGAATGTTTATTTTCATTCTTATGTTTGGGTGCGAATAGAGAATGAAATGAGAATGTCAATCTTTTTTATTTTTGGTATGGATAATTAATAAGCAATCACATCATTAATTCAAATTTTTGATTCCGACTTAAGTGGGAATGCACATTCCCTACCATCTCATTGTGCATGCTCATTCCCACATAAATTGGGAATGAATGAGAAATGAGAATGTGCAATTCTAGCTTGTACAAAGATGTTGTGTTTAGTACATATGAATGAGAAATGAGAATTAGCATTCAATTCCCACCGATTCCCGTGTACCAAACGAGGCGCTAGTGTCGGGAGATTTTTCTTTGGGTGTTGGGGTGGTGTTAGGTTGGGGTTGGGCAGGGGAGATATAAGGAATAAACATGTGAGAAGGCAGGCTTCTAATAAAGCTACCTGGTAGAAAGTGACCATTCAAGATAACAAGTCTGTACATTATTCTATTTTTGCACTGTGGGCATATGCGAGACACTTGTTTTTGGGCTAGGGCTGAGGGGCTGGGTGCTTTCACAGTGTCCTTTGTCTTGAAATTCCAACAGGTAGGATAATGTGCACGTTATTGATTTATATTATAGAAACTTTTATATTTAACTTACAAGTAAATAAACTATGTTTGTCTTTTGTTATCATGGTCATCATTGTTTTAATTATAAACTAAACTGTATTCAAAGTTGGTTTGCAATTAATGCCACCCCATAATACAATTGTTTTTCTGATGTGCAATAAAAACTTTGGAATGTTGTTTGAGTTAGATCAGTTATAAGTGTCACTCTACCTCTTCTTTACAATTGTTTTTCTTATTGTTGAGGACATTGCTAATAATCATTGTGATTCCTGTGATCATTATAGATAACCATCAAGGAAGATAATGCAGTTCAGTTGTGCTTTTGCCGACATGCTGACTTGAGTGTGTCGAGAAGCATGATTTGAGGTAAGTATAACACCAGATATTTGTTAATCAGAAAACTAGTTTTATACCCAAAGCTTCTGTATCCATGTAATTTAAAAATTTGTCTGCATATGAAATTGTATTATTTTCAACTAAACCCAAAATTGGCACACGTTTGATGTTACCTATACTTAAGGGAATATCTCTCATTTTAAAACAACTATAGCATTTTGCTTTCAAGTATAAGACTATACAAACAACTGTATATGTCTTAAACAATTCAATTTTATGGGGGGTTCATTTTGAAGACCTTCATGGTGCAGAGAATTTTTTGGATATGGATGCATTTTCCATTGTTAAAATTTCACTTTCTTGATCTGAGTGCGCAGCTGTATTGTGGTTGCAGTTTACTGATTCTGTTTTCTACCTTTATTGTCCCTATGTGTTTTGTCCACCTCAAACCGTCTTTTATCAGGCGAAATAAATATCTTATGTCTTCTTGGGGTGGAATTGGAGACGGTCCTGCCATCTTGCAATTGCAAAAATGGGGCCACTTGAAGTCTCAACTTGAACCATCAAAATATTGTCTAGCTTCTCTGTCCCCAACTAGAGAGCTGCTGCTGCTGCTTTCGTATGAGTGTGAAGCCCTGTTACTTCCTCTGACTTTTGGTAAGTATGGGACTTCTTTAGTTTTTCTTTTCTGTTGCATCCGTTATTCTTTGTAATATCGCACATTTAAGGAAAACACTCTTCCTCTATTGATAAACAAAGATGCCCCAGGTAAGCCCTCTTCTGAAAATCTTCATGAACCAAATTCTCCAGAACCATCGAGCACATGCAGGTCAGAATCTATTGATAGTGCTCGGTGCAGTACAAAAGCTGGTGTTCCCGTAAAAAATATTCTTTTTCGAAATCGAGGCAGCTCTTCCTCACCTCAGTATCCTCCTGTGATCTCTGGTGTGAAGTCATTGGCTTGGGGACATTGTGGAGATGTGTATAATCAGTTTGAGGATTCAGTTTTTAAAGAATTTCTCATTGTATCCAGCGATAACGGAATTATAGTTCATGCTTTTCGTTATCACCATAGAAATGAAGTGTTTCAATCAGTACCAGAAGGTGACTCTGTGGAGGGTAAGTGGGTGGAATGGGGACCTACTAATAACTCAGTGATGAAGTCGAAGTTCTCACATTCAAGCACTGGTGAAAGCCCAAACGAACCCAAGATTATTGAAACATCTGGAACTGTAGATGTCTGCGATGCAGTTGATGATGGTGGTTCATCTGGTAGAAGTATTTTACCGAAAAATTGGTTCCAGACTTTCCATATGGAGTTGGATACCGTTGTGTCTAATGGTAAGTATTCAGCTACGTTTCCTGTGAAGTCATCAATTCCTCTTTCTGCAGATGTTGTATCATTCGACATTGGTGACAATACTTCAAAATTCGTAGAGTTCTTTTCTTCTTCTACTCTATATGGTGAAAAGGAGAATATAAGTGATGGACCTGTGGTTGGACAACTGGGTGATCCATCTCTTTCTGATAGGTCATCTAAAGGTTCAGTAAAGGCTGGTGGAGATATTATATATAGGTGTTCGAGGGTGTTTAACAACTCCTCACATAGATTGATTGGTTTAGTATTGAATTTCCCAGAAGATGTATCTGATAAGAATAGTGAATTCTGTGTAAGAAATACTGGCAAGGATTTTGTGGTTGTTATGATGCTGAATCAGTGGGGTTTGCAGTGGGTTTGTTCTGTAGACCTTCAGCATCATGATCCCAGTTCGTTTCCAAGTTTAGAATGGGCAGATTTCCAGTTTTCCAATGACTTTCTTATCTGTCTTAACTCCTCAGGGCTAATCTGTATCTGGAATGTTCTGTCTAGTGGCCTTGTTACGCATTTTGATGTTTTGAAAAGCTGTGGACTGGACAGAAGTGCTTGTTTTAGGTTAAGTCAATCAGAACCGCCTGTAAATAGACATTTAGCTTCCACAAAATCAAACTTCAGTCAGGAAGTTGATAAAAAAATTGAAGTTAGTGGAAGAGAAACATGCGGTGACGAGATTGTATGTGCTAGAACTTTCAGAAGGTTGATGGTGATCTCACATTCTTTCCTTCTTGCTGTTGTGGATGATCATGGAGTTATCTACGTAATCAGGGCTGCTGAATACGTCTCAAAAGAATGTGCTACATTTGAAAATTTTGTTCATTCCTATAAATACTCTGATAGTAGCATGTTGGCAGGTTGGAAGGTTGCTGATTGTGAAATAGATTGTGCGAAAATTCTTTCGGATCTGTCAACCGACGGGTTTTCAAATAAAAATCACTCAGGTGCTACTAAATTTAGGAAAAGACATCACCATACTGATGGCAAAGAAATCCATAAATTCAGGAAAAGACACCACCATACTAATGGTAATGAAAACGAATCATGTACCTATTCAAGTGGTTTTTCTACTTCTCAGATAAATGGTAGGAAAGTGTTTGCTCCTGAATCTGAGATCTCATCAACTCCTTTGCGCAAAGTTTTCCTTCCTTTGGACAGATTTAACAAAGAGGATTGTATTTGCTTTTCACCCATTGGAATTACTCGATTCGTTAGAAGACTCAATATGAAACAACAAAAGGTACATAAAATTGTACACACTAGTTTACATGTGGTTTCACCAGTCGTTGATGATATAGATCTGGGTACATACTGCTCTTCTAAAAGCTTTTCTTCCTCCCGAGAAGTTGCTTTCTCTGGGGAATCAATTGGATTCTCTTTTCAAGGCTGCTTGTATTTAGTGACCGAAGATGGCCTTTCTGTCATTCTCCCATCAATTTCGATTTCATCCAGTATTCTTCCTGCAGAATTCGCCAGATACTGGCAACCAACTTTTACCGCAGGCAGCAAAAGTCAGATTAAAACTTTTTTGGCTATAGATGAAATGAAAGAGCTGGGAAGGCCTTGGCAAATAGAGGTTTTGGACAGAACTCTTTTATACGAAGGCCCTGATGAAGCTGAACGAATTTCTTTGGAGAATGGTGAGGGTTGGTTGGATCCCCGTTTGTTTGCTTCCCTTTTGCATATTTGGCTTTCCCTTCTAAAAGTTATATATTTTTTGTTTTCTGCTTGTTCTTCTCTTATTCAATAACTGTCATTCTTTTTGTAGAGACCTGATCATATTTTGCATGCTACCAGAGTAAGGGTATTTATCAATCTTGAAACTTGGTAACTCTGATATGAATCTGATTTTTTTGGATGAAGTTGATTCGTCCTATAGATGTTGTAGAACCTGGTGCCATGTCTTCTGATCAGCTAATCTGCCTCTACTTGTTATGCTTTCCTATTGCTAACATTTTTGAGAAATATGCACCCGTAGTTATGTGCAATACCATGATTTATTGATTGATTTGCTTGATTTTTGTAACCTATTCAATTGATGTAGTAAAGATGTGAACAAATGCTGAAGAAATGTTAACTGTTCTTGCAAGTATTTATTTGGTTGAATCTTTTAATTAACATTCCTATGTCGTTTCTCAATTAAATAGAAATTATTCAGTTGTCATGATAAATTTTTTCTTGGGTACTACTTTATGAGACTGTTACCTAATACACTGTTCCCCTTGGACGCGTGAAACTGTTATTCCAATCCATACATCCAATTTGCAGTGCATTCCTTATCCTGATAGCCAACAACCTAAATCTAAAAGGAGATAACTAAGGTTTATTGATTCAGTATGCTCTTTGCTGTATTCACTTTTAGTATTTAACCCATTGTTAAATAAATTGATTTGTGACTTTTTTGGCTTATATTGTCTTTAAAGTTTAAGTTTGGACTTTGATAATTTGATACAATTAGAGTATATTTAAGTCTTTTCTTTATCAACATGCATACAGACAACACATGCATAGTTATCTAGACTTCCCTGGATAATGCTCGCCACATATACCGTTATCCCGAGCAATCTGGTTAAGCCTGCCTCCTTCACACGGTGTATCGTTCCAACTAATGAACCCCGTATGCTCCAACTAGAGTGTATTCTTTACATGTGCTTGTACCACGAACCAAAGCATACAATGGAAAGTAACATAGGCCTTTCTAGGTTTCAGATAGAAAATCTAAAATGTGTCAGGGACCTTCGTAAAAGATAATGAGTTTTGCTGTTGAGACCATCTAATGCTCGTATATTTATGTGGACTGACAATGTAATCTATCGCCGTTATCTCCAGATGTGCAGAAAGCCAATATTTGGCCTTCATCCAACCTAGATGTCTAAAGTTCTCCTATTTTCTCCATTACCATCTGTATTGCATGAAGTTGTCTGTTGTGAGCTCATTGATATCCAAATGGGTAGTGAGTGACTGACTGGACAAGCTAAAGGGCAAGGTTGGGAACTTGGGGAGAAATAGGGTGGAGCATGTGGAAGAAGGGAGACAAGAGAAAACATATTCAGTTTAATTACACTTTAACATTTGAGTTCAAAGAAAAGGTTCAAGGTTTAATGCGGTCACTTAGAGCATCTCCAACAGCTTCTTCAAAATTTTCTCCAAAATGGGGAAGCAAAAGTCATATTTTCCAACTAATTTTTACACCAACTCCAACAGCTTCCCCATTTTGAAGAATCTATTTTTTCCTCCAAAAATTTGGAGAATGCTGCAGATTTGGGGAAGCTTCCCCATTTTTTCTCCTCCATCCCTATTTTGGGGAATGAGATGGGGAATCTGTTGGACCAAAAACCTAACTAAATTCTCCAAAAATGGGAAATGGGGAAGCTGTTGGAGATGCTCTTATACTGTAGAATTCCTAAATGCTTAGGTGATCGATAATTGGTCTACCTAATGTATCAGGGATCATATATTACGAGTGCAGAGTATCTCCAATCCCGTCCACCCCATAATTCAAACTCTATATAAGTTGCTTAAAGTTCATTGAAAGAAACAAAAGAAAGGAGTGAATTAGGGACCTATAATAGCGAAATGGGAAATATAAAAATATGAGGTAGGGAACAAGACATGACAGTGCTATGGAGGGAAGAGAAGATTGTAGAAGGGACTAAGGAAAGATGATGAATTGGGAAGGATTGTGATGTAGTAATAGTGGAAAAAGAAGCAATCCGGAATAAGAATTATGACTAGAAAAATTGAGACCTACAGCAGGTGGATGGTAGCATTTACTTTGTGAAAAGAAAGTTGAGAATAAAAATCTATAGTAAATACTTCTGAGTAGGATTGTTACTTATATGAGAAGATACTAAAGGCATTATTCAACTACGTGATTTTTATTGAGAATTTAAAAGCAAAATAAAGTTAATAAGTATAGCGTACACCTGTTATCTTGTTCAGCGGTGAAATTTTAGTTTGGTTTTAACTGTTTTAATTGTTTAACCACTTATAAATTGCAGGAAAGCTGTTCGAAAAATTAAAATGGTCATATAATTTAAAGAATATCAATGCTTAGGTTATGTGGCACACATCATGCTAAGATAATCTCCAATGCTTCAACTTTAAAGGGTCCTGTTTTTAATTTAAAGAATATCAATGCTTAGGTTATGTGGCACACATTATGCTAAGATAATCTCCAATGCTTCCAACTTCATGAAATTAGTGAATAAGTTAAGTCCAGTCGGTTGGTTCTTTCTTTTTGTCTCAAATGAAACTTTCTTTTATACTTCTATGTGACATCTGCCCATGTTAAGTGATTTGTTTGTGGTGCAAGAGAGCATTGAATTTCACATTTATTTTTGATATCTGAATATTGATCCGCGTAAAAGTATTCTTTTAGTTTTAGGTTCGTAGTATTATATGAACTACTTTGGACCACCATGTAATGCAATGGTATGCAGTTGAATTGATCTCTGAAATAACTTGTGCACCTGAGGTTGATTGCCACACATCTCTCTTTAGAATGATGTAGCAATGGATTTACCCTGCATTTTACACTGTCTTCATTGTGTATGCACCTGTCTGGCTAGTGCAAGAATGTAATGGGCTGTTCAACTTTTTGAGGACACCATACTTTTATCTTGTGTCACTTTATCATGGCATATTTCTTAGATTGCTGATGCCTATCAATGTCATTGCAGGATGGGACTTGAGAATGGCTCGGATCCGTCGCATGCAATTGGCACTACACTATTTAAAAGCTGATGAAATAGAGAAGTGAGATTCTTATACCACATCTTTCTTTCTTGTAGTCTTTATTCCTCTGTGATACGGTAAGAAAGCCATATTCTAATTAAAAAAATATGGGGTTCCAGATATATACCCCTCAGTTCGTTCATTTTTAGGGAGATGCCCGTCAAATGATCATTCCTGTGGATTAACCCCTCTAATTGTATGGCTTTTTGAAATTTGGCTCTGCATTGCTGTTGAAGGATAAAATGGGAATACTGCATTAATTACCCTAATATTTCTAATGATCTTTGAATATATATCCTTAAATATCAGAAAGGTACCCCTATGACATTTAAAATCAAATAAAAGATAATGGGAGGGAAAATTTGTAAGGCACACATTCACAATTTAGGGTTAATGGTTTGGGGGCCGACTATTTAAGTATGTAATGTTTGACGGGTTATGGTTAAATTGGAATCAGTATAAGTGAATAAGAATCATATATGAGCATGCATTTCATGAATATAACAACCTCTTATGCCAGCATGTCTATCATGATGTTTTTACCACAGGTTTGATCAATAAAGCATTAAATTTTTTAAAACTGGATTAAATTTTCTACTGAGACTACTCTTGTTCATCACAAACTGTCTGAAGCAAAGTTTTATGCATTTAGGCATCAGGTAATTCCGTAATTATGAATTATCCCTCAAGGTAACTCTGTTCAAAATGAAGTTCTCTATTGTGGTATTATATATCAAGCGGAACGCTTTTAGAAATTAAAGATAAGTGAATAGACATGGCTGTGAAATATGAATTTCTTGAAATCGAAATTTGTTCATTTATTTTAAGCCATCTGGTTATTGTTTGCTTTTAGCCGAGTTATCCAGACAGGTTATTGTCATATATATTAGGGTCAATTGCAGATAGACCCCTTGTAGTATTGCTGTTCTGAGCTTACGACTCTTCTAGCTTTATTTTTACAGATGGACCCCAATGAAATCTTTTTTGACTCTTTTACCCTGTGACTTTTTTTTTGACTTTTTCTACGGCGAGAGAGACTTAAAATGTCAAAAGGTACCCCCCTCAGGGTAAAATAGTCAAAAAAATTTCAGTAAGGGGTCCATCTGAAAAAAAAACTAGAGGTATAGTGAGTTCCAAACAATGATACTACTGGTGGTCTATCCTTAATTAGCCCTATCTTTTATATCTAAATTCCTGTTAAGTAGTACTGATCAGATATATGATTGGACATGTGCATCTGTTCTTGTCAAAACTCAAAAGTTGCTGGGAGTTCAAAGTTCAAACATACCCTATCAGTCTACTTGTATGTGTATCAGTAATTCAATAAGCAATTGGCGTCCGTACAATATAGTTTTACTAACAAGTTCATGTTGTACTTTCTCTTCTGCAATCTTTGTACTGTATTCCATATATTTTATTGAAAATTTGTGTAGTTGAATAATTAAAATGCTGGCTTGTTATTGATATTTTTGTTTCCACGACTATATCACTAAATTTCTAGCTTACGATGGGTTCTTTTTGTCCTTTGGTCAAAATTGAATTTCGTACCAAGGTCCACCACATTCCTAGATAACCTAGAAAATTCAACTTGTCTGATCTACCTTTCCTCTGATATTGCTTTCTGAATGGATAAACAGATCTTTGGATATGCTTGTGGATGTGAATCTGGCTGAAGAAGGCATATTGCATTTGCTGTTTACCTCTATTTATCGGATTTTCTGTAAAGCTGCAAGTGACAGTGAAGTGGCTTTGGCATCTAGGTATAGCCTCTTTGTACGAGATGCTTTGTCATTTGTTTTAATAATCCAATTGTTCATGTATTAAAATGTTATAATCCTCAAGAGAGGGCTTGTGTTCAATGTGTATTTATACACATTTACATGCATACATGGCTACATGAATTTATGCACGTGGTTGTTATAGACACTACTTGTAGGATAAATGTATAATAAGTGTTTGTAGAATATGTACTTAGGGGGAAAAAAAGACAACACAGATAAAGGATTCTTTCTTGAGGAATACTTTTCTATTATAAAATCAGTACACCATTCAGCACTATTGTAAACGTGCTAATCCAATGCCCTCCTAATATGTGTTTCTTTCCACTTCATTTCTTTTATAGAAAAACTGTCAATATGTGTATGCTTAAGCCAAAAAGAATATAGTTGTAAACAGTCAATGATGCATGTCATGCTAAGATAAAACTAAATGAGGCGAATTATTTCTGGCTGTCATATATGAAATAGAGGCAAAGTGTTTTCATTCTCTCTTTCTCAATCTTTTATGTGCTCAAAATTTCCTTTGGCTGTTGAATAATCATTCTTAAGAATGTCTAGCTCTTATTTTAGTGATGATAACTTCAGTGCTAGTTGTCTTCTTCGTTATTATCCCATGCTTGCCCCTTTGATTTTGATGATGATGATGCCCTGCATGTTGTTTCTTCTAAGTCTTTATTTTTTGAGTGCTTTGACCTGAGAATATCTCCTATAACTCTTGCAACTTGCATCGAAACCTATGTTTCTCCAGGAAAGGCAGCACCATTGCTGTCTGAATGTTTCACACCATTTCATTTTGGAGGTGCCTGCCTCTTGACGTTCATCCCTTCATTATTGTGATTGATGGGTAAAGGACTGACTGCAGGTTTGCACTTAAGCCTGTAGAATCGCAGCACTCTGTCATCAATTTATGTTCAAATTGTTTATGTTTTTGCGTACACCTCACGTTGGCCATTCTGTGATGTCTGAGCATAGGGTAACTTTTATAAATCTTTAGCCTTTATTGGCATAAGAATGCTATCAGAATCATGATTATGTTTGACTGTCCATCTGTGCTGCTCTATGTAATGTGTATGTATTCTCATGTAGACTTTGAATACAGGCTGCTGGCTCTTGCTGCCTCCTTTGCAACAAAAATGGTTCGAAGATATGGATTAGAAGAGCATAAAAAAGAAAAATTCCTATATGATGCTAAGGAGTTACAAATATCTTATGCAAAGCCACTTGAGAGAAAGAACAATCTTTATGAAATTGGCAACTCAAGGAGACTATCCGAGATGGCTCAATTCTTGGAGGTTATTAGAAATATCCAAGCCCAGCTGAGTTTGAAAGGTCGTAAGCTGGGTAAATCGGTATGATGGCTGATTTATCATCTACTATAACCATGAACATATATGAACATACTTATTGATATGTTAAATCTTTCTTCTTTTTATAGATGGCAGGAGGTATGGATGCAGCAAGTGTGACAGATATAGATGTGTCGCAAGATGATCCACTCCTTCCATGTGCTTCCATTGATGCTGTTTCACATGGGCTGCTAAATACCTCAGAAGCTCGGGTTAACTTACCCTTGACAGCTACTGAAGTGGCATTTGATAACTCCAAAACAATTGCATTATCGCCGCTAGAATCTGCTGTTGGTGAGGTAAATATGAATAAGTTTCCCGAGGCAGGTATTGCGCAGAATAGAACATTTTCAAGGGAAATCCCCAGTATTATGATTGCACGCTGGGCAATAGATAACATTGACGTAAAAGCAATGGTGAAAGATGCCTTAGACTCAGGTCATCTCCCATTGGCGGTTCTTCAATTGCACCTTCTGCAGCGGAAAGAACTAGTATCTAGGGAAGATTCTCCTGATACTTTCAGTGAAATTCGCGAGATTGGGAGAGCAATTGCTTATGACCTGTTTCTGAAGGTATATGTGGTCCAACTTCAATGATGCTGACTCCATTTTTTTTCCCTTCGCTGAGATAATTCGAGCTGCTGGGAAAGGTTCTTTTCATGGTTATGAAAGCTAACACATTGTGATTGACAGGGGGAAAGTGGACTAGCTGTGGAGACCCTGTTGAAACTTGGAGAAGATGTTGAAGTCATCCTTAGGGAATTGTTGTTCAGTACAGTGAGAAGGTCACTTCGGAAACAAATTACTGAGGAAATGAATAAGAACGAAAACCTGAGACCTCACGAGTGGAAAATACTGGAGCGAATTTTTCTTATTGAGGTATGCCATTCTTCATTGAATTTGCATTAACTGCTTGAACATTTTTTTCTCTTTTGTTCCTAGCATATTTTTCTTTCTAATCAAATTACATTATTTCATATATTGTGTATAAAGAGGCTATATCCAAGTTTTAGTTTCTGGGAGACATTTCTTGAAAGGCAGAAAGATGTTTTTGGAGATGCTTCAGTCTTTACCTTGCCTGGTGCGAACGGTTTGAAGTTGAATTTTCATGTCCACGACAATCTTATCCTCGAATGTGGTGATATTGATGGAGCTGTTACTGGTTCTTGGGCCACTTTGGCTGGTGGCTCTCCTGAAGTTTGTGAAGCTAGTCCTCGCGCTGGGTACTGGGTTTGTGCTGCTATATGGTCTTATGCTTGGGACCAACGAACTGTGGACCGTGTAAGTTACAGAATTTTTTTCATTACCTGTAATTAGTCCTTCTAGTCTGAGTTTGCACTTTCTTCTCAGGGCAATCATTAATTATAGCAATTATCAACAGCTCTTTGGACACTAATTTCTAATTAATAACCATATGAATATTGCATCCCCCCAAAAATCACCCCACACACACGTGTGTATAGAGAGAAATGATTATGCTTGGTACCAAGCATAAACTTTGTGCTTGGTAATGAGATGACTCATTTTAATATTGACTTATAGAGAAAATTAATTTTCTTCTCGATTATATTTCTATCAGACTATAACCCTTCTCTTTTTTTTCCTTAGAAAGTTAGAAAGAGAAGAAATTTTTTTGAGCAACTGACGCTAAGACATCAAGTTTAAAATTAGAATACATGATTAATCTGTAATTTAAATCTTTTTGCCCTTATCTATTTCACCATTCCCAGCTCTCTCTCTCTCTCTCATTTTTTTTACAAAAAAGGAAATGAAAATCTCAAGGAACTTTCACTAATCTTCTTTTCGATTTTTTACCCAAGGAAAAAACAACCCATTTTAGTATTCTCTCTTATTATTGTTGTTTTAAAAAATGGTTTGGGTGCCCACCTAGGCGGTCGCTTAAAGCGAAACGGTACCTAAGCTGTCCGTCTAAATCTTAGGAGCTCTTAGGGTAGAATTGACTGCTTACGAGGACTAGACATTGTTAGAAAGAAGTATAAGCTTGCTTAAGCATAGTAGTGGTTGAAGAGAGTGAGGTTAAAATGTACCAGAGATCAAAACTCTATGTTCAAGTCAATCTCAAGTAAAACAATGATGATGTGATTTGAATCTTCAAAAATGATCCTTCTTCTCTCGATGTTAAAAAACGACTAATGCTATTAAGCGTCCGCCTAAGCCCCTGGGCGTTAGGCCCTAGGTCTGGCGCCTAGAAACGCCTAGCGCTTTCTAAAACATTGCTTATTATTCAATAAAGTAAATGAAAAAAAGACCGGTGAATGGATGATGTTTGTTAATTTCAGTTTTCTTTTTTCATTTCTACCAAAAAAAGCAAAAAAAAGAAAGAAGTAGCATGGATATGAATGGAGATAAATAGTTAGACCCATAAGATGTTAATTTGCAATGAATTAAGAGAGGGATTTAAGGAAGAAATAGAAACTAAATGAGATATTTAAAGATTTTGTGTGATATAAAAATTATCTCCTATTTATTAGAACTAACCTATGAGAGTGTAGATTTCCAATAGCTAAAAAGTTTAGGAGATTCTCTCTCCGAGGAGGAGAAGGGTCTCTCTCTGTTTGTATGTGTGTGTATATGTGTCAGTGGGTGTATATATTACATACGTACATAGTGCACGTGGCTTGCACGTGGGCGTACTTATTTTATATTCTATATTTTTTTCTTAGGGAAAAAGGAAGTAACTTAAAAAAAGGATTTAAAGTAAAAGATTCAGGAAGAAGTTTTGAGTGTTTACACAAATATTTCTTAAGACAATATATTTAATTATTAGATTTTCAATCATTGAAATATATAATTTTATACTGGAGTTACATTCTTTTCGTTTCCATTGAAATTTTACTTTCTAAATTGCTCAAATAGCTAAATGACTTTTGTGACAAAGTTGATCATATTTAGATTTTAAAATTACATATTATCCCCTTTATATGAAATAGTATCTACTCCTTTATTTTCATACACTATTGTACCCTTAAATTTCTTGAGTTTACATCATAAAAATATCAAATTTCCAAAAGTATATTATAATATAGTCGTCATTCCTTTTATAAAAATCCGAAATAGTTAACATATACAATTTGTTCTAAATTTAATTATTAAATCTAGACTTTGTTCATGCCTATAGTTTAGTTTATACACCAACTTTTAATCTATTTGATACAAATTTTAAAATTTAATTTCATCAAATTGTCTTGTAGAAAGGTTTGGTATATCAGATACATGTATACATATGGTTAGTATAAGGGTAAATTTCACAACCCCCCTTGAGTTAAATCTTTTTTCAGATAACCCCTTAAAATTTTGAAATATCACCTTTATGTTTTGTGAGATAGATCCCTTTACTAAAACGATTATGTCTTGCTATGCTGCAAAAGTGACATCTGTCCAATTGATCAAAGTGGCTCTAATGGAAGAAAATAAAAGAATCATTCTTTTTAATGATTTAAAAAGAAAATTTCACAAAACCCATTTAAGGTTGTTCCGAGTTTGACCAAAGTCTCCATGCTTATAAATTTAATTAATTTAATTTGGTTATCAAAGGGTTAATTTGAAATTGGTAGTTCATCTAATAATATTTTTTTGGAGGGGGTTAGTTAAGACATTAAAAAATTTTGGTGAGTTTTTCAAAACACCCTACATTTAAGAGGGCTACATGACACTTTTAAAGTTTTTAAGCATTAGTCAAAATCGCCAAATTTATAGGGTTAAAATTTTCCCTTAAAAAATTTTAAAATATTTCAACAATCAACATCACTGATATAAATAACGGTATTGCGGTGTTAATAGCGTTAGCGGTCCCTTCCCGCTACGCTATCGCCCAATAGTGGTGATATGTTGTGGAATATGTGCTTTTCACTCACAAAAGCGGCCAATAATACGCAAAAGCGGTGAATAGCAGGTGTTTGCGAGCAAAATCCGTTTTTCATTGCTATTTAAAAGCGATTTGAGGTTTATTTTTTTAAAATTAAACCTGACCCGCAACCACTGCATCCCACCGCGTCCCGTGATTTTCAGCGTACTCCAGCTACCTCCCACAGCCTCTGGCACCTTTCTTAACACTTCCTCTCACCTCCTCTTACTACAGTCCTCTCACCGCTCAGCTCCTCTTTTCGAAGACGACTGTTTGACTCATCCCGTCATCTTCAGTATATGTAATGACTAGATGTCCATTTCATGTTTAGGATGTCTTTAAAGCACCACATATGTACTTTTAAATTTTCTAGATTTTTCTTTAAATTTTTTGAATATTTATACATATCTAAATCAGATCGCTATTTGACTTTGCGCTTTTTACCGTAATAGCCCTAAACAGCCTTAGCGATGCCTTACTACTATGCGAGACTATGCGCTATTGATAACCTTGATCAGCATTAAAATATAATTTATATATATTAGTCTTATTTAGACTTTAATTTAGCATTCAGTATTCAAATTAAGTACAAGTAAAATTTCCATATATATTAAAGTAAGTGTTAATTTCATATAAACCCCTTGAACTTTGTTGGATTTATCATATTAACCCCCTTTTCCCTCCAAGAACTTTATTTCTTACCTTACGAATGAAATATAATGATAGACAACAAAGTATATTTTATGTAAGAGTAGTTTCCTTTAGTTTTTGTGATCTTGATTTTTTTAAGATTAGATTGTTTAGGAGTTAATTAGTTCACTGTAACTATAGCATATATGCAATTGTAGTATTGTTGTAAACATTGTTGATGTAGATACTTAGATTTAGTGTTAGAAGATTACAAATTTTTTTTGCAAATGTAGTTATAGATGTTCAGTTTAGAGTGTTAGGGTTTCCGTTAGGAGTTAACTATGAAAATTACAAAGTTTCCTTTGCACTTCAAAACTATTACAATTATATTCTAATGTGACAAACATGTTTATTGACATGAAATTATGCAATTGATACAAAATCTTCCACTTGCATGCATTGCCTTTGCAATCCTTCGAGCAAACCAAACATCTTCTTAAGCCTTTCAATTAAAATTGTCTTAAATTGTTCATTATAGTATTTCAGTTCTAATAAAATAAGATCTCATTAATAACATTACATACTAATCATATCTCTCATAAGCAAACAAACCTCACTATAAACCATTAAACTTCTAATTATTCATCCATCCAAAGACCGACATCTATCTCAACAGAGATGTCGCTACCCTGTCGTCGTGGCGTCATAAAATCCACTAAGGCATTTCCTTTCACATCCATAAATTTGATGTGGTTGAGCCTTAATAGCCAGCAACGATGTGTGATGTTTCCCTATCCTTCAACAGTCGAGGCCTAGGTGTGATACATCATTTTTAAAGAAAAGTGCGATCTCGTCATAGTATAATTAGGGCTTTGCCATTGTGATCCAGCAATCTGCGAGGCCAACACCACAATCCCTGAGGGTGGTGGTAAGAGGGATTGGAGAGAATTTGGATTTTTACAGGGGAGGTTGTTAGCCTTGATGAGAGGGAGGCTGAGGAGAAAAGGGAAGCTTTGGACGAGAGACATTTTCACATTTTGATCGTAGAGTGATTTGTAAGAGGAGGGAGAAGGGAGAGGGGTAATTGTAAATGGATTTGAAAGTTTCTTTCGGCTATGAGATGAGAAGATGAAGGGAGTTTGAATTGAAAGATGAGAGTAAGTTTTTGTTTGGGGGTGGGTTTTTTTTTTGTGGGTGGGGTGGGGTGGGGGGGGGGGGCAGATGAAGAGATTTATTCTCTTAAGAATGCCTTAATTAGTCTCATCCTTTTACTAACATGCTCATCATTGATTCTGAATATTTTGTGTTAATTCAAGGTGATAATATTTGAAAAATCACCTAATCACTGAAACAAATAGTTTCTTAGGTAGAGAACCCATTTTCAATCATAATGATACTTTACATTTAATATTGTAGTAGTGGATTGGTTATGTCATGAATTTATTACTTGAAGGGCATCGTTAGATGAACTTTGAAGATGTATTGAGAAATTAAAAGTTTTAACACCCATATTCTCTTTTATATGTAGCGTGTATATATATAGATTTGGTATTGTTTAGTTGGGTTAGTGGGTATGAACCTGTATTGAGTTATTATCTGGTTGTATCTCTATATCTTACTCCTCAAATTAATAATCCATTAGAGTGTTTTATAAGATGGTATCGGAACAGTGTTATGAAATATGATTCAATCCTAATTCATAAGGCCTCCATCCTAAGATCAAACTAATCTCTGCCATACAATCCACAAAACTCTAATCCTAACCTTTTCTCTTATCATTGTCTCTGTTACAGTGACCTTGACCTCCGTCTCTTGCACGGCCAGCTCCGGCCAGCGCAGCTGTTCCTGCCTGCTATGATTATCATAGCCACTACCTACGACAACGCAATTCGCTACCAACATTGTAATTGCCTTTGATTGGATCTCCTCTAGTAGTGACCTGAATCGCCTCCAATTGGATCTTCTCCCTTTCGTTTTTGCCTTGGATCTAAATCTTCTCGTTGCCAATAGATTCATCGCTACCAATTCTCCTTTTTTGCCTTCATCTGAGTCCAGATCCGCAACAGACTCCTAGATCTATTCTCAATCATCACTAACCTCAACACCTAGGGTTTCAACTACTACCTAATATACTTGGACCTTCTGATCTTAGCCTTGACTCCACCTGCTACTGTGACCTACTGACTCATCTATTGTGTTCTTTATATATATAAGGAATATGGGTATTCTTGGTAGTGATGTGGCTTATTTTCAACCACTCATGTTCAAATGGGGACCATCCAAATAAGTGGATTAAAATGAGCCATCTCACTACCAGGGGCCAAGTTTGCTCTTAGTACCAATGATACTCATTTTTCATATATATATATATATATATATATATATATATATATATATATATTTGGTACCAAACACAAACTTTTTGCTTGATAGTGAGGTGGTTCACTTCTATCTACCCATTCAAATTATTCTCACTTGAAAATGACCACTATTTAATTATCCAACCTATGTGAATGTGGTCATCGCATTTGAATGTGTGGATGAGAATGTGCCACCTCACTACCAAGTAAAAACTTTGTGCTTGGTACTAAATATATCCATTTTCCCATATGTGTGTGTGTGTGTGTGTGTGTGTGTGTGTATATTGCACATGCATGTGCTATAAACATTAAAACATAATTTATCCTAATTCTTGTATAAAGAGCTATTTTTGAATTTCGATGCCTAGAGCTTCATAAAGTATAAAGGAATAAAGGTTTTAATCTTAATTAGTTTGGGGCAAATTTTTTTGTTGTATGAGGCAAATTTTGTACTTGTTTGGGTGTGTTTTGTTAACTTCTTTTTAATGTAAGGTAGGGTAGCTACCTACTGCTTCTACTTATAAAAACATATTTTAATTAATTAAAAAGTTGAGTCTAATATAAAAATTGTTCTCTTATGGAGCTTATAGAGTCTAGCAAAAAGATATAAAGTAATTCTTTTAAAATTGAAAGAGCTTTCTCTCACCGTCTTATCTTTGCATGCAATGTTTTCTTTTCTTTGAATTACACATCTAAATGTGGAGATAAAAACTTTAGGCTGAAATTACCATTATGCCCTTGAAATAACAATGAAATGGATGAATTATCCTCCGTTCCAATAAAATATTGTGCCCTTGATATGTCTTTAGGTATAGAGAGATATAAGGAGGGAGGGAGGGAGGAGGTAAAGGTAGAATTAATTTAAGTGATTGAAGGCTTTATCCACTAACCTTTTTATCCATTAGATTTGCTTTGAGATTTGTATTGGCATATAATATACATCAAGGCTATCTAGAAGATGTTATCACATGCTAACACGAATATCAAAACAAATCTAATGGATAAAAATGGATTAATGATTGTGAGGTGGTGGCTCATTTAGCAAAATGAGCTATCAAGAGATAAAGAGGTGAGGTCCATAGTTTGTAATATGACTTTAGGGTGGACCTCATCACATGATTATACTCGGTAGGTCATTTAATAAAATGAATTACCATTTCATGCCCATTATTTCATGTGCGTGTACGCGTATATATATATATATATATATATATATATATATAT